>JBBPNP010000031.1:0-127860 GCA_038090955.1 Xerocomellus intermedius
CCGATCACACATGTCGCGCAGCCTCGCACATGTTCGCCTCATGCGCATTGCCTACCTCACCCATACCTTGTGGATAGCACCTGTTAGTAGCATGTACATACGCCTCACTACCTACTCATGTAGCATAGGATATCTACCGATCTAGTGTACACTAGTACAAACCCCTGTGTAGTATATAAACCCCCAATAGAGCGCCAGAGGACCTCAGTCTTGTCCTCTTGAAGTTTTCCCTTCAAACTCTAGGAGCTACTCCACTACCCCTATTGTTCTATTGCCTAGGCTTGTGCTCCACTAGTGAGTGCTGGTCGTTTCAGTCCTCTACATACTATTATCATAAAGCTCGGTGGTGTGATGCGCCGTGCGATGCAAAGGACAATGTGGTAGCTGCCGGTTATTCTGATGTTGGGCGCTATAGCACGTTCTTGGAAGCACACCCTGTGAAGGATGCGGAACTGAACACAGCAAAGCGAAGACTACAGGCATCTCAGCGCAATTAGTTCTACATCTCTATTTGTCAGTGAAGTTCTGTCGTGATGTAATCGTTTTGATATGTATACATCCAATGTTTTTCACACTGATATGAAGGCTACAGCCTGATTTGCAAGGGTGGAGTGCAGCAGCGTCCAGTGGAGTACAACGATCTCTGCCAGCACTCCGGCGGAGTATGATGGGAGGGCGCCAGACTTTGCCTGCACTCCAGCGGATTATGCCAAGCTCTGCGAGCACACTGGCGGAGTACGACAGGGGTCCGCCAGCCTCAGCCTGCACTCCAGCGGAGTGTGCCTGTACTCCAGCAAAGTGCATCAGGCTCTGCCAGGAGTGCGCCAGCCTCAGCCTGTACTCCAGCAGAGTGCGACGGCCTCCCTGCATTCCAGTAGCACACACCAGCCTCTGCCTGCGCTCCGGCAGTGTCCGGTGGTATGCTGCCCAGTGATGTCATGAATCACAAGCTCACTATATAATTGGGCGGTGCCTGCATGCTCCCCTCTGCCCTGCCTTTTCTCTCCATCGCCAGTAAGTAACTGTGCTTCTCCCTCATATATCTCTGCTCATAACATTACAGTGTCTGATTGTTTGCCTTCGCCGCCACCCTCACCACCACCATCTCTTTTCTTTTTGCAAGATGAGCCGTAGTACACCCGCAGGTGTACGGGTTGTTCCCAACAGCTGCTCTGGCGCCGCTGGATGGTACGAGACGATGACTTTGGGCGTTGGCACACCTGGGTAAGTCGCCGTTTCTGATTCATTTCTACTCTACTGATGTAATGTAGTGCGACATGGGCAAGGATGGTTGCGTCTGGTTCCAATGAGCTTACGACAATTTGGGCAAGGGAGCTCCACGGACGCCTCTGAAGACTTCCAGGGAGCAACACAGTCACAGACAGATCCCATCCATCAAGCTTTCCCCGGCCTTACAGCAGGGTCACTTGTCCTCCCACAGATCACCCCAAAAGCGACTGTCTGCTGACGTTTCTTCGTCTTCCCCCCCTCTGCGGCACCGCACACCCTCCGTTGAACTATCCGGTTCCTTTGAGCCACTGACATATGCACAACGCCGCAACTTCGCCAAGAAGTGCATGCGATTGTCTATCGACCTCTCTCGATCCTCCCCCATGCCCAGCTTTGAACCCTCCCTTCCCGAAGGTACTGTACATCCAGCGGCCCCCAGATCTGGCCATTTGACTTCTACGTGGATGAGATGGACATCGGATTCAGGAAATGTCGGCTCGAGTCCAATAAGCATTGCCCAGTGCAGAAGGTGTTCCAAGACTATTTTCACGTAAAGTTCGTGCGATCGACGTTTTATGATCACTGTCGTCACTGGCTGAGCACCAGCTCATCGATGCGCCAACGATACATCAGATATGGGCACACGGAGCGCGGACGCTGGTCAACATTTCTTGGACAGGAGATCAAAGGCGAGAGGCCATTTGGGGACTTGTAGGAACTTGCTTCCTTATCTTATTAGTAACAGATTCGTTCATTATCATTTCTGTCGATACACTCGTTTTGTCATACATCTCCGTGTCTGTCTTGTCAACTTGTTCAATTAAACAATGGATTCCCATCGAGAGGACACGGAGTGAACAAATACAAAACTACACAGGCCAATTACCAGGGTGCGCGCCCTATCTGTCTAGCTTGGCCCTGATAACACGATTGCGGTGCAAGATCATTTGATCTAGAAAAAAATCGTACTTATCCACTAGCATCTCCCGGCATATGGCATGATAGCCGCCAATCCACACGTTAGTCTGCTCGGCCATCGACAAGTTGAAAAACCAGCCCCCATCCTGACTGACCAGCTCAGAGAATGCGGCAGGATTGCAATTTTCTTGACAAAATGTATGCGACTCTTTGTGCTTGGACTTGAAATGGAAGACGTCAACACTGAGGCCAATGTTGTTGAAGTATGGGTCTGCCTTGACATGCTGAGCAAGCAAACAATTGTTATCAAAAAAAATGTGATCCAGCTTGATCGCCTCCATCCGGAAGGTACGCTTGATGAATTCCTTCAATGACGAAGAGGATTAGCTTTGCTGGGTGACATCGCAAGGAGAGGCACTTACTGCAATACTGGCAACACCTTCTGCGCCAAACATTGTGTCTCTGCCGAGTATCATCCCGCACGGTGCTATGGCAAGTTGCTCATTGTGTGTTCGCAAGCAAGTCAGCTTGGCTTGCAATTTCTTGTGTGCTGGGGCCGGCAGGGTGGATGCAGGTGAATCAGCATCTGTGACAAGGCCGCTTGGACCAATGTCAAATACCTCCTCATTGTCGACCACAGTGAGTTGAGATAGTGCACGAGTGTTCATGGAGTGGCTGGTTGAATGGGCATCACGGGCACACTGGAGGCAATCACGGAGCTGGAAGTGGGACTGGCCTTTGTCCTGGTGATGAGATTCGACACGTTGATGTAGTGGGTCCGTGCATGTAAGACGACCAGGGGACACCTGCTCGCCACAACCGATGATAGCACAGATGGCTTCCAGATCGGCATGGACCGGACAGAAGCGGTCTCAATTGTTTTTGAGCGGCACCTGGCAGTTGTGCGATCCACAGCATGGGTGACCAATACAAATGCCGTCTGTGACTACAACCGAACATTTGCGGTCGACTATGGGTCCATCTGTGAGTAAGCTGGCGCGGTTTGATAGCAACACGGACTCACCGCTGCCATCGGGACTGTAAAACCAACATGTGCACTTGTCATAGAAATGGGTCAGCTCTGGCTGCCCATCAATGCGCATGCACTGGTTTCATGCCTGAATGAGTTTACTAAAGCGATCCTTCTGATCTCCCGAGTGGGTGACAACCAAATACTCTTGCCGCTCTGTGGCATCTTCAAGAAGAGAGTAGAGGAGAAATGCCAACCATACATGTTCAGTCAAAAGTGAAAATCCAAAGGCCCAACCTGGCAGGGGCTCATTGGACTTGGCGATCAACGTGTTGTATAAATTTGCACAGGCGGTCACAGAAGTCCTTTGGCGCATCAACCTTAGCAAATGAAGGTGGATGGAGAAAAAAAAAAAATCAGCACGTACCAATGGTCCATCAATGCCAACCACATCTCGATCACTTGGCACTCCACGAACTGATGTTCGTTGATCTGGACGATATCGGGGATACCACCATAGTAGGTACGCTTGCCCTTGAAGACCTTGAAGTTGTGGTGGTAATTTATCTCACATGCTATTGGATCATTAATCCTTGTATATGTACGCACAATGATTGACATGTACCTTCGCACGATAGGTGGACTGAGTAGACAGGTAGTGGACCGTTAGCGAGTGTATACAATATGCATGCCTTTGAGGGTACGAGGACAGGATGACACCGAACAATACTGGCTGGGTGGATAGAGGCTTCGTGCAGCTGCGAAAAAAAAGTATCAGTATTAACGGGCATGAGAAAAAAGGGTCGTACTAAAGCCACACGAGATGCCATGTTGATGAAACGAGGAGAGAGGTACGTTGAGGAGAGACATGATCGATTCACCGTGCCATGCTAAGTGACTGAACGTTGACCAAGAGTCAACGATGGCATCGATGGGAAGGTCACACGCATGCGAGAGGAAGAACTGAACAGAACGCGGAAGAACCTCGGGTGTTGCTGAAGGCGATAGATTAGATGGTTGAATGAGAAGGATGTCATCCCTGATGGTGCCGATGATTGCAAGAAACAATAGAAAATGGTGGAAAGGGATTGATTGTATCGAAGGATTGGCTGTGATCATGGTCGAAAACGTTCCTTAGTCCATGGTTTGCGGGAGGCTGACATGAGATGATCGGGCGAATTGGTATGCAAAACGGCGGGGTGGGGCGGGATGGCGGGCGGGTTGTGACGGTCGTCACTCGTGAGCCGGTTTAATCTCCGCACTAATTGATTGTCCGCAACGAGTCCACACGTGACGTGTATGGCGGTGCGTTTGGAGTGGTTGGAGTGTTGGAGGTTGGGAAAGGCCAATTCCGAGACGTCCTCCAAAAATTTAGTAGTCCTAACCGGAGTTTGAAACTCTAACTTAATGCGGGCCGCGCGGGCCGACGTAAAGAAAAACTCGTGCTCTTTTGATAGGC
Organism: Xerocomellus intermedius; assembly: GCA_038090955.1. Classification (NCBI taxonomy): domain Eukaryota; kingdom Fungi; phylum Basidiomycota; class Agaricomycetes; order Boletales; family Boletaceae; genus Xerocomellus; species Xerocomellus intermedius. Next base: position 4,578 of record JBBPNP010000031.1, read on the forward strand.
TACACCTTCACTTAAACGAACTGCTAGTATGTGGTCTGACCAAGTATACGGCAAGCGATAGTACTCTGGGTTTTACCTCAGTATGAAAAAACATAGCCGTGTAGACTCTAGAGGTACCTAGATCGCAGAGTAAAGCGTAGACTGTAAATGCTTGGTTCATCCAGCCGCCAGGTTGAAATTCAATCCCTGGACCTTCCGACGAACAACTTACTCAAGGCGAGTATCGCGCAGACCACTTGACGCGAATCCAAGGAAGCCACGGGTAGAGTTTATTTGATGATTGAGAGGCAGGCTAAACGATTGAAGCGTCAGGCGTGGTTCAGAACGTTTGACATCATGCGACGCGGCAATCATGCAATTGGGAAACGATACATTTAAATGGGGCTCAGTTGAGCTATGATCTATCAGTGGTTTTGTCGAGATCCTGGCGCAATGCAACAAACAGGTGGTTAGAGCGGTCTCTGCCACGGCAGAAATTTAGGTCTGACAATCAGTCTGCTCAACTGGCGTATTTGCTAGCTCACCGTTCGCTTCCCTATTTGAAGGTTAGCTTTTGAAACGTCGAACTTGCTGCGACCAACAAGGGCACTTGAGTCAGCACCCTCCCGAACACGGTGGGGACACTCCCTTTGGTGGTAAGATCCAACTCACAAACGTTCTTAACATCCCAGAGGTGATCGAGCTAGGACAACAACATCGTCTGTTCTATGTAACAGGCATTTGTTCAAGCCAAGATGATGATCAAGCTCGACGACTCATCAGGTTCATCGTTGATGCAAACGAAACAAATCAGTGGGCTCAGTAGTATGTGGATGGTCAGAGGAATTGAATATGGAGGAGCTTCCCTTGCTACCTCCAAATCAACCATGTGTCAATGGGACGCACATACACAGCTCCGTTTTGTGCTAACATTTTTTGGGGTTGCATGTCATACCGCATGACCCTTCGTAAGCTGTTCCGCTTGCACTAGGTGTTTAGGCCTTACGAACATCCTGCACAGTCAATCTGCTTCGTCTCTTGTGACTGTATTCTCCGGAATGCAGACCAAATGCGTGCGCTAGGGTAACGACGTTATGTTTTTAAGGCTCCCCGTATCTCGAATATTTCCGTATCACAGATCCTATCTCTCGGTCATCCAGAAAGTGCCCTGGTTCCATTTGCTGACGGGTGTGTAAAGCCAGGGGTAAGTCAACTGCATTGCATTGGAATACCCCTTCCTCCATATCGAGGTGCAGAGAGAAGCAATGCATGGAACTAGACATCCAAGGAGAGTGTCGGATCTGGGAGACCGGGAGCCATGATACTTCCAAGTTCAAAACAAGCAAGCAGTTGAAGCTATCAGTTCGGTGAAAAGCTCGTTGAGGGGGTTCTTCAACGGATCCGGGGCGTTGTAATGGAGAATGCAGGTATGAGCTGGATGCTTCGTTGATATTAATAGACTGGACGAGTCAGTATCGGAAAGTAGGCGCGAAGTTCACCGGGGCTCACAGTAGTTTGGATCGATAGGGAAAGCATGGTGCTCACGCACTAAGTCACGGAATCGTTTGACCAAGGATCTGTCACGAGCCGTATTGGACAGGAGTGCGTTACACCTAGCAGTGGAGATTTGAGTGGTTGCCGAGGAGTGATTGACAGAACGACAGAGTCCTGCATCGAGAGAAGGTAGAGGTGTGGTACATTAGAACTCGAAGGGATAATCATACCTTGACGGAAAATTGGTTAGTGGAGAAACTAGGGACAGTGACGTCTTCGCCACATCTGAGTACCCCGTCCCAATCGAGAGAGTCCAAGCCTTCCCCAAGAGGATGCCGTATAAATGTGCGAGGTCTTGGGTGTAAGGATTGTGAATGTTCCATTTTCCCCTCGCCGAGGTTGCGATACGCCGTGGCTGATTGTCCGTGTAGTCTGACGTTGGATTGTCGGAGTAGATATACCCTGATGAATACTCCCCCGTTCCGTTGCCCAATAGCACCCTGACGACCGTCTTGGCCATGCTCAAGGAATGGGATAAGGGACGCGGGACTACCACGAATCTGCAAATGGAACGGGATTGTATCTGAGGGAGCAAAGGTCTGTACAGAGGGAATGAATAACTAGAGGCGTTTTATGCACTTGAGCACGTTTTATCGCACATCAGCATGACTCACGAGACATTCGGCATGTGCCAACCCGGAACCCTGCGTCATTGGTAGGGTGCACATAACTTCGTGCCATTCTTCAGGGGAGGATTTCACGGTAGACATAAAAGGTAAATGACTAGGAAGCATAGGCAGATGCGGCCGACTTTGCGGGCGGTACATGAAGGGCACCTTGACACTGAAGGGAGACAATAAACAGAGTCTTAGGTTGCACAAGCACAGTACTTACGCTTCATTGCCCTTCAAAAAGGATAGGAACTGCCGTGGACGTGACAATTCAATTGTCAGCGAGTACGAGCAAGTCGCACGAGGTTCGCTACTCTCGAAGGTCGGCGGCAAGGACCGCACCTGACCACCATCATCGAAAGTGAGCGGGAAAATGACCCCAAACGGGATGGTCTGAGGACAACATTGTGCATGAGATGCACTCCACAATACATAGGTTGCAGAAAGAAAGGTAGTTGAAACAGGGACCCCGGGAGCATGAAGAAGAAAGTGGCCCTCGAGCTGAGAAGTCATAAGAAACCCGACTACAAATATATACAGATCGGCTCTCACCTTTAATATCACAGACGTTAAACCACCCGTGTCACTGCCAAGTATCACATCCCCTTGGATGAACCCGCCACGACCGTATATAGGACATACACTGCCGGGATATTGGTTTCTAAGAACAATGGTAAAGTGGTCTGTTATTCTACGATACACCCCGGTGGGAGATTGCGATGAGGTACTGCGACGAGTGAATCCAACAGTTTGTTCTCCTGGTAATAGCTCACTAGAATAGTGCGGCGAGGGAGAAGAGGGTGTGTATGGGGGCACAATGTCGTGTCCCATTTTGCACGGCTCGGCGTGATGGATACTGATTAGATGTTGTAGCACGGGTGTGTGCATGCCCCCTCTATATAAACACCACGACGTGTGACATTGCCAATACCGCTCGACCCTGTCACTCGAGTCAGATCTGCGATAGAGGATGGCGGTGGCGGAGCCGGGCAACTTGTCACCGACAGTTATCCTGAATGATTCGACTGTGACTCACTGCTGTCATTCAACAGTGTTTTGTGCCTGAGTACAATGTCACGGGATCCAAATATATGACCGGCGCGCGATAATTACAAAGGCAGAAATTGAAGCCTATACATCCGCGTCTGGTTTGTCATCCTTCGAAATCACACTGGGTCCAAGGTCGACAACAGTATAAAAGGAAAACGTCTTAACTTCAGGGGCCTTTGCTGTTCTAGATGGTGTGCCTGCGCCATCCTCGGATGGCAAAGGGTCATCGGATCGGTATGTATACGAGACCATCATGTTGAACTATGCGATCGATTAATGAATATCCACAACGGAAGATACGGACGATACGGACCTTGACGTTGCCCTTAAAACCCGGCTTAATATTGACCTCACCTCCCACGATGGTTACGTTTGCCCTCCTTTCCAGTACACCTACATTTTTGAGGCGACCGCGCGACACCTTGTCTCTGATTCCTCTTCCAGTATCTCCAATTCCAATTCCAAGTTCATCGTCCTCTACTCCAAACATGTCTTCGTCATCGTCGTATTCCCATGCCTCTGCAAAGGCTGCGACAGAGAACGGCGTGGTTGGCAGCGACACCTGGTATGAACGCCCGTCCGCAACTCTTTGGGGAGCTAATCGCACTTGGATTGGATCGTATAATGGGTTGGTCAACGCGAGCTGAAAGGGATTACTTGATCCTGCGTGCATAATGCCACTCTTGGCATCTATACCGGAGCTTGGAACCTTGCCCGCCACTCGCTTGGCTGCCCCTGTTTGAGGAAAGCCAACAGTAATAGCGGGCAAGTAGTTGGCCACCACAAGTTTAATCTTGTAACGCACGGACTGTGCCTTCTGTTCCGGCTTGATCAATATATGTCTGCACGCTGGACATCGTTTCGAGACTTTCGAGTGCAGGGGTATCCGATGCGGTCGTAGGTCGCTTGAACAAGAATGAGTAACAACTTTGCCCAAACACACTGATATTACCTCGAGCGCAATGGTGCCGTCCAGCTGTTTCCCCACCGTTGTTCAAGCTTGGCTACCTCTTCGACGGTTTCCATGTGTCTGAGAAGTTCGACATCCGCGTCGTCTCCACCGCCACCGAGCTGACTGAAGACAGCAGTTTCCACCCTGCTTTTGTACTCGGGCATCTCGTCCTTGTTTGCTGTTCTATCTCGACCAGCACGACTGCGGCCAAGCGGGTTGTACTTGCCAACCCCGGGAATATCGCGGGCGAGCGCGGCAGAGGCAGCGGCTGTGGCAGAGGATGTGTGTAGGTGATGGGATGACACTACTGGTAAATGCGATGAAGATGAAAGAGATGATGTACGCAGAAAAGGCTCGAAGTGCTCTTTCAAACGTTCAAACTCCAGTGATTCCGGGGCAGAGTCTTCAAACTTTTGTAACTGCGCTAAACACGCCACATCAGCAAGACAAGAACATGGCAGGTACCGATACCGCTGACCTGCTAGCCCAGTCGGTTTCTCAAACGTGATATTGACTTCGGCCGAGTCCCAACGACAGTGACCGCAATACAAGAAGTACGGAGTTTCTCCGACGTTACTAAGCGAAGCTGAAGGTCGACCGTCGCCGTCATCTGGGGGGTCGGACGCTACTACAGAGAGAGTGGAGCGACATATGGGGCAAGAGAAGCAATTGCGTGCACATCTATGGATGATAAATTAGACATTCACACCAATCAAAGGTAGCTCACCGGTTCTTTTCAGCCCTTACACTGGCACTAGGGACCTCGAATAAGCAGTTTGGACAGTAATAGCCACTGACTTCGACAGAGACACATCGATTACATCGGATGGCATCACATTCTTCGCAAAAATAAAGGTTGTGCAGTGGGTGAAAGCTTGCGGAGGATGAAGCAAACGTCGGCGGTGGCGGGGTCTGGAAGTTTGACACAGACACGCAAGGGCAGTAGTATTGGATACTTGGCCACATCTGAGATCTGAGTCGGACACCGCGTCTGCGTGTATGACTCGGAAGAATGCGCTATCAGTCACGTTGATAGTAGTAGAAACAACTTCATCGTAGTCATTCTGAATACAAATACATGTTACATAATCGACAACTATTCCTGATCCAAGTACATAGCGCAGTGATCTACTTCTCCTTACACATCGTACACGATTCTAGCACCAACCCAAGAGTAGGGGTAGTTGTGTTGGTACCAGTTGCGCATGCTGCGCCTCTCAGCGATCCGCGGGATCGTGGCATAAGATCCCCCCAGCTACGAATAGATGTTGAGCGAACGGACGATGGAACAAGGTTCAGGACAACGTACGACGACTCGGTAATGACCATCAAAGAAATCTGCAGAGTATCTAAAGGCAATGGTCACCAACTAAACATACACCGAACGGACTTTACTCACCCGGGGTACAACTGAGATGGAACAAAGCCCTCGAACCTATCAAATACGGTTGAGGTCCATTCCCACACACCACCGTTATGTCCCTGGACACCGTGGCTCTCTACCCCAGTCGTAGCACTGAGCCAGTGCCCTGTTAGTAGATATTTCCAGCTACTTGAGCGAATATGGGGTGACTCACGGGACGGGATGCCAGTTCCTAAATCCGATATTCGCACCGCCCTCGTAGCCGCATGTGAACTTATCCATGAACACGCGGAGTTCTGGTTCAGTAGGGAGTCGTCCACCCTTGACGCTCGCATACACCGACAGGTTGTCGTAGGAAGTGAGAACAGGCCAGTCCCAAGCAATAGTCATCGACACGGGACCATATAGCGTATGGACCCTGATCTCTCCGTCTTCCTGTTTCACCCAGCTAGCAGGGAACACGGCTTTGTCCTTCCCGGTACCCGTGTAGAACTTGAAGAATTCACCGTTTGTAACGGGTCTCCAAGAAATCCTGAAGGCATCGACAGAAGCCCGGCGGGATGGACTCTCGTTATCCCAGCCAAAGACATGCCCTTCCACGTCTAGCGCTTTAGCGGTATCATCGGCTTCCATGTCGTCAATGCCGAGAGTAACGGTGGTAGCTTCGATGACGATGGTAGGAGAAGAAGGCTTAGGAGCAGCATTCCACGATACGAGTAGTGACTCCCATGGGGGAATAGTGAAGTCTGGTGGAGGGATTGTTCCACTCCCAGCTCGCTGGAGAAGTATGTACAATAAAGTCTGACATCGGGTCAAAACGACATCCAGAGATGAATGAAAACAAAACAAAAACCTCAGCGTGTAGCCCCTCGTGTTCATATGTCATAAAGAGCACTCGAGCAACTTTCCTCGTCAATTGGGTAGTGCCACTGGATATATTCGCGTACAACTTCAGGAGTCGCTCTCGTACACGTTCCTTGAAGGAGATGATGGTGCTGAGTGATGGCCAATCCCCGTCGTTTTGGGGGACTTCAGAGTGCGGCTGACAAGACTCCGTTAGCTTCTAGAATAGAGGGATAAGAGGGAAACGAACATGGCATTGGGTTGGGTCGTCCACATTGGGATCCATACCTCTCTTCCATGGATATTTAGTCGTGTACAACACGAAGCAAGACAACCTACTTCAAAAATATACTACGTTGCAAGGATGAATACAAGTCGCTTCATAAACAGCGTACAAAACCGACCTTGAACTCCTCGGGCTGAGTATGAGGTTCCTGAAGCAGCCGGGAGAGATGAATATCCAAGAATGTGGGAATATGACCAAGATAAAACAAGCAGATGTGACGGAGGTCGATAGGCTTCTCGAAAAGCATCGACGATGGAATCATCCGAAGCGTGACAAAGTCCCATGCGTTCCACAAGTCTTGCCAATCTTGCATGCTTGGAATACCAAACTTTTTACCGATGATTTCCTCAGTAGATGCGGTAGGTGACGACAGTAAGGGAAACGCGAACGGTGGACGCTCCAGCAACCACAGGGAGTAGCGTGACGTGCTATCCATCCAACGCTGAATCGGTCGCAAGCCGGCATCAGTGAACAACACATAGACGTCTCTCTCCGAATACTAAAGAAGAGACTGTGAGTATCAAGGATATGGAGACAGACAACTTTCCACCTTGAGAGACATCTCGATCTTGATAAGCTCATCCTTCGAAAAATATACCTCTTCCTTGGTGCCTGGCATGGTGATGTGGTGAGGGTGTAGGCACTTGTAGAATGCCTCGTGGGTACCTAAAGTGGCGTGAATAAGGAAGTCATGACTCGCCCAACCTCGAATACACTCACGACTAGCTTCATCATAAGAGTTCGTATATCCCCAATTACTGAGGTCAAAAACTTCCGAGTCACCGAGAGCGATCCCGGCTGCCTTGAGGCCATTCATTATGAAGCTTCTGGTCAGACCTTTGGGATCGTTGTAAGCAATCTCTATTTCCTGGCGGTTGTTGTCGTGATCGAGACCCAGCAGGAGTGTGTCCCCATAACCAGCACGTAGTGGTAACGAGCGAAGGAACTGAGCATCCTCCCCCCGTGAAAAATTGCCGATAGAGGAGCCTAGGAAGAGAGTGTGAAGCTGCGGTTGTCCTGGAGTGGTTGGCTTCGTTATGTCGGTACCCTGTGTAACTTGTCCAGTGGTCGCAGATGAACGGGGGGAAGGGTCTCGGCGAATACTCTGAAGCCTATAGCATCCAAGCGACGGACTGCCACTGTCAGCACAGACCCCGTTATCAACTGTGTTCTGCAAGCCCCCTTGGAGTACAAATGCGACACCGTTTTCATAGGTGCCAAGCATTCCCTTTGCCTCGATCTTTCCCTGTATAGCGGAACCTACGTCGGAATTGAGTAACTGAGTGAGTGTCCGTTGAATCTCTTGTTCTTCGAGATCGAGCGCAAAGTATGTCACGGAAGGGATGGTGGGAGTCTCCGACACCAAACCGGCGAGGGCAAGCAGTATATGAGCGGTCTTTCTCAGGGAACTAGGTTACGTATCAGCGCCCAAGTTGTTGAAAGAGAGAAGGCAGATTCCCAATGAGATCACGGGTTGGGCACATGTCTGCCACTGGGACAAAACGTTGTTCCGAATGCGGAGAATGGTCCAGAGATAACAGAATCTTGGCGTTACTCACCCTGCGCCGAGCTCCAGTAAGACCTGGGCTGACACGCTTTCACTGCTTGCCAGCGAACGGCTTTGCATGATTCGCATGATTTCGGAAGCATGCATGTTGAGTATCTCTTCCTCAGCACCAAACAAGTAGTACTCTGGTGCATCTGTGGTGATTTTATCATAAAGTCTGAGACCGCGCTCGTTGTAGAGAAGTAAGGTGGGTAATGACTTGGCGTTAAACGGTGCTTTAAGACCCCTAACAATGATGTCGGGGACGTTGTGCTGGGCGCCGGTTTGGCAGTCCCGGATATCAAGAATGCGAACGGAGGCACTTACATCACCCATAGTCAAGAGGAGGTGGGTGGTTCTTGCTAGGAATCGAATGACACCTTCTGATTCGGATGCGTTGCCCTTTATGAAGGATCTATGCTGAAGTAAGCGGTCCCCCACAATGATGCGGCTAGAAGTGAAGAACAATTTAGACCTGATATGTGGAGAAAAAGCACCAATACCATCACACATGCGCACCCAGGGGATCTCATTCCCAAAATGCGACCAAAGAATCGCTCAATTGGGTGCACACTCATGTGGAATAAGGATCTTGGGGTACACATGACAAAAAGTCATCGATGACAGGCTTGGGGCGAGCTGTCGTTCAAGTACTGTGGCCCAACGGCGGCGTTGTCACGCCGTTCTATTCGCGAACAGCAGACATTGGTGGGAAAGATACTGGCCACTGTGGAAAACTAGATGGGGGAGCACCGGAAGTTGACTCCTTATTCGGCCATGCCAGCTGTGGTCTGTCCCGTTGGGGTGGATAAATTCATTGCGGCGAACCGGGGTCATTGTGTTATATATGCGCCTGAGTCACGCAAGATTGCGGCTACCTTGCCAATGCCCGCCCGTGTGCACGCCATCTCTACACAGCATCACGAAGAGATGAGAGAAGTTCCTTGTCGCTTTCGGAAAATTCGCCTGCCTCAATGTTAGTACCAGTGATTACAAAGTATTCTCTCTAGTACTGCTTTCGCGAAGGCACCCTCAAACACCAGAAGTATGATTGATATACTTCTTGTCTTCCAAAACGCCGCGGCTTGAAATTGAACCAAGTTGCTTCTTTCGAGTCGAGGAGACTCTTATCTTCAGCCTGTCAATGTCACCTCGTAGTTTGGCAATAAATTGACGCATGGTTAAGATAATACAATAGATGAAAGAAAGTGGGGTATACAATGAACCGAGGGTATTGACTCGGAGGAGCGCGACGCGCCTCAACCAGCGCGTGTTTTTGGAAAATTCACGCTTGATAGGGGCTACAACCTTGCGAGAGCTAAGCATGCGGCACGTTTCGTGGTCGGATCACTTCACTCCCAGCAACAATTTTGATGTTTTCCATTCGTACTACAGGAGCAGAATTTTGATTTTCGGCTTGCAAATATGAAAACTGATCTACCGGCGGAACACCATATCTCAGGACTGAGGCCCTAATTAAAAATATGCTCTGGTAACTCTATCGAACGGAGTTTCTACATCAACGTCCCCCGCAGACATCAAGCCCGAAAATGAGGATTCGTGCCCACACAGAGTGACGGTTTCATCTTTCTACTGCCCTATAGAGGGGCGTCCCGGGCGTGGGACCGCGCACCGAGTCGGAGCTTGAAAGTGGGAACACGGAGTCAGCTTAGACGGACTCTTTCTCAGTTTCCCTCAACATCGACGATGAGTGCTGTATTTGTTCCCCCACCACCGGGCATGCCGCCCCCACCACCAGGCATGCCTCTACCGCCGGGATTCACCCAGCAAGCCTCCTCTCGTATGCCTCCAGAAATGCTTGCGCAAAAGTCGCAAAAATGGGTTTCGATGCAAAAGAAACGCTACGGCGAAAAACGCAAGGGGGGTTACGTTGATATGGGAAAACAGGTGCGTGCAGTTTTGTCCGTGGTTGCCCTTATAGCTAACACATGCGTAGGACCTGCCTCCCGAGCACGTCCGGAAAATTATCAAGGACCACGGTGATATGAGCAACAGGAAGTTCCGCAATGACAAACGCGTTCACCTTGGTGCACTCAAGTACGTGCCCCACGCTGTCATGAAACTTCTTGAAAACATCCCCTACCCTTGGGAGCAAGTCCGCGAAGTTCCCGTCCTCTATCACATCACTGGCGCCATCACCTTTGTAAACGAAATCCCTCGCGTTATCGAACCCGTTTATCATGCGCAGTGGAGTACCATGTGGCTTGCGATGCGCCGAGAAAAACGTGACCGTAGACATTTCAAGCGGATGCGCTTCCCTCCCTTTGACGATGAAGAACCACCGCTTGATTATGGTGACAACGTTCTGGATGTCGAACCTCTGGAGGCAATTCAGTTGGAGCTGGATCCTGACGAAGATGGTGCAATCATCGACTGGTTTTATGATCCAAAACCACTTGTCGACACCCCCGCCGTCAATGGTTCCTCATACCGTTATTGGTCACTCACTCTCCCAGTTATGGCGAACCTTTATCGTCTTGGACGCACTTTGTTATCGGACCGTCCGGATAGTAACGCGAGTTATTTGTTCGACAAGAAGTCCTTCTTCACAGCCAAGGCACTCAACATGGCCATCCCGGGGGGTCCTAAATTCGAGCCGCTTTACCGCGATATGGATACGTTTGACGAGGATTGGAACGAATTTAACGACATTGGAAAGGTAATCATCCGGAATCAAATCCGTACTGAGTACAAAGTCGCGTTTCCTCATCTGTACAACTCGTTGCCTCGGTCAGTTCACCTGTCCCCCTACCACGTACCCAAAAACGTCTATATTCGGACGGATGACCCAGACTTGCCCGCATTCTACTTTGATCCGCTCATCAATCCCATCTCCCTCCGGGGGGCAATGCCAAAGAATGCCCCTCTTGTCCCCCATGAGGACAAAATCTTTGGGCCCAACGGTTCTGACGAGGACGAGTTTGAGCTTCCTGAAGAAGTGCAACCATTCCTGGAGGACAAGCCTCTGGAAAACGATCTAACAGCGGATGCTATCGCTTTGTGGTGGGCCCCTGATCCGTACAGCCGCCGGTCTGGCCGGATGAGGCGTGCACAAGACATCCCGTTGGTGAAGAATTGGTACCTTGAGCACTGTCCTCCCAATCAACCTGTGAAAGTTCGCGTCTCGTACCAGAAATTGCTCAAGTGCTATGTCTTAAATGAACTCAAGACTCGTCCGGAGAAGGCTATGACGAAGAAGAACCTATTCCGACAACTTAAGGCAACGAAATTCTTCCAAACGACAAGGCTTGATTGGGTCGAAGCTGGATTGCAAGTCTGCAGACAAGGTTACAACATGCTCAATTTATTGATCCATCGCAAGGTAACCGGGTTTTCAATGCCTGACGTAACCCTCATTAATGTCCGTGTTATAGAATCTGAACTATCTTCACCTCGACTATAACATGAACTTGAAGCCTGTTAAGACACTCACAACCAAGGAGCGCAAGAAGTCTCGCTTTGGAAATGCTTTCCACTTGTGTCGTGAAATCCTGCGGCTTACCAAGCTCGTCGTTGATGCGCATGTCCAGTTCCGCCTCGGCAACGTCGACGCTTTTCAACTTGCTGACGCTTTGCAATATGTCTTCGCTCATATTGGTGCCCTCACCGGTATGTACCGCTACAAGTACAAGGTCGGTTGTCACAACTTTGTCTTTTATTTGTTGGTTAATATGTCATCTTAGTTGATGAGACAAGTACGCATGACGAAGGACTTGAAGCATTTGATCTACTATCGCTTCAACACAGGTCCTGTCGGCAAAGGACCCGGATGCGGTTTCTGGGCGCCTGGTTGGCGAGTCTGGCTCTTCTTCATGCGTGGCATTGTCCCCCTTCTCGAACGTTGGCTTGGAAATCTTCTTGCTCGTCAGTTCGAGGGTCGTAATAGCAAGGGTATCGCGAAAACTGTGACGAAACAGCGCGTAGAGTCGCACTATGACCTCGAGCTCCGTGCGGCTGTTATGCATGATATCTTGGACATGATGCCAGAGTCTATTAAGCAGAACAAGGCCAAGACGATTTTGCAACACTTGTCTGAAGCTTGGCGGTGTTGGAAGGCAAACATTCCTTGGAAGGTTCCAGGAATGCCGACCGCTATCGAGAATATTATTCTGCGGTACATCAAGAGCAAGGCCGATTGGTGGTGCTCGTAGGTCTTTTGTGTTCCAGATGGTGAACAGCTTTCATAAACGCACGACTTCTTCCAGTGTTGCTCACTATAACCGCGAACGCATCCGGCGTGGTGCCACGGTCGACAAGGCAGTCGTGAAGAAGAATTTGGGTCGGCTTACTCGTGAGTGGTGCATTATCTCATACTATTGCTACTCTGACAGTAAATTAGGTCTCTACCTCAAGGCTGAACAGGAACGACAGCATGGTTACCTCAAGGATGGTCCTTACATCAGTGCCGAAGAGGCTGTCGCCATATACACCGCGACTGTTCATTGGCTTGAAAGTCGCAAGTTTTCCCCTATTCCATTCCCGTAAGTCAATCCTTGTTGATTTCGGGTTGCATCTCACGTCGCGGATATAGACCCCTATCGTACAAACATGATACCAAACTTTTGGTCTTAGCCCTCGAGAAGCTGAAGGAGGCTTATTCAGTCAAAGGGCGACTCAATCAGTCGCAGCGTGAGGAACTTGCTCTTATTGAACAAGCATATGACAACCCTCATGAATGTGAGCCGCGTTTTGCTAATCGTGGTGATAGAGTATCTTACGCGATACTAGGTTTGTCGCGCATTAAACGTTTACTTCTCACACAACGTGCCTTCAAAGAGGCAGGTATCGAGTTCTTTGACACCTATGACAAATTGATTCCTTGCTACGACATCGAGCCTGTAGAGAAGATAACAGATGCTGTAAGCACCCGTCTGCTTTGCGTTGGGTCACTGACGGATTGTCGGTGTAGTACCTCGATCAATTTCTGTTCTTCGAAGCGGACAAGAGAGGATTATTCCCCGCCTGGATTAAGCCCGCTGATACAGAGCCACCCCCGCTCCTTGTGTACAAGTGGTGTCAGGGTATCAACAACTTGACTGACATCTGGGATTCCGGTGAGGGCGAGTGCAATGTTATGATGGAAACGGTGTTCTCCAAAGTGTATGAGAAGATCGACTTGACGCTTCTTAACCGTCTACTTCGCCTCATTTTGGATCATAACTTGGCAGATTACATAACCGCGAAGAACAACACCGGTAAGCTCGATGCCTATGCCTCCGTTGTAACGGTTAATACTAATATCTTCTATTCAGTTCTGACATACAAGGACATGGCACATACTAATGCGTACGGTCTCATCCGTGGCCTCCAATTCTCTGCCTTCGTTTTCCAGTACTATGGCCTCGTGCTTGATCTTTTGATCCTTGGACTTCGAAGGGCTAGTGAAATGGCTGGACCGCCTCAGATGCCAAACAACTTCTTGCAGTACCGCGATTCTGCCACTGAAACACGGCATCCGATTCGACTATATTCCCGCTACGTCGACAGGCTACACATTCTTTTCCGCTTCACAGCGGACGAGGCCCGAGATCTCATTCAACGTTACTTGAGTGCCAACCCAGATCCGACGAACAACAACGTCATTGGTTACAACAATAAACGTTGTTGGCCTCGTGACTGTCGAATGAGGCTCATCAAGCACGATGTCAACCTCGGCAGAGCTGTCTTCTGGAACGTGAAGCAAAGTTTGCCTAGGTCTTTGACGACCATCGAATGGGAAGACACGTTTGTCAGCGTCTACTCTCAAAATAATCCTCAACTTCTATTCTCCATGTGTGGATTTGAGGTCCGCATATTGCCGAAGATTAGGACGATGGGCGGGGAACAATTCTCGTTGAAGGATGCAGTCTGGAACCTCACAAATGAGCAAACGAAGGAGCGCACTGCGCAGGCCTTCCTTCGCGTGTCAGATGAAGGTGCGTTTGGTTGTTGTCATTCTTCCTCTGAGATACCGAAGTTGGTTTTCTTGCAGGCGTCCAGCAATTCAACAATCGCATCCGACAAGTATTGATGAGTTCCGGTTCCACAACTTTTTCCAAGATCGTGAACAAGTGGAACACTGCCCTTATCGGTCTCATGACTTACTATCGAGAGGCAGTTATTCACACGAACGAGTTACTTGACGCCTTGGTGAAGGCAGAGAACAAGATCCAGACACGGGTTAAAATTGGCCTGAACAGTAAAATGCCCTCACGTTTCCCTCCGGTTGTGTTCTATACTCCCAAGGAACTCGGTGGTCTCGGAATGTTGTCCATGGGTCATGTTCTGATCCCTCAAAGTGATCTTCGTTGGTCGAAGCAAACTGATGTCGGGGTCACACACTTCCGTGCTGGTATGTCTCATGAGGAAGATCAACTTATCCCCAACTTGTACCGCTATCTCCAGCCATGGGAAGCCGAGTTCTTGGATTCTGCACGCGTTTGGTCCGAATACTCCATGAAACGAAAGGAGGCAAACGCACAGAACCGCCGCCTGACTCTAGAGGATCTCGAAGATAGTTGGGACAGAGGTATTCCTCGAATCAACACGTTGTTCCAGAAGGATCGGCATACGTAAGTCATACAAAACTGCGTTCTCGTTCCACCCTGACCGTCCTTCTCAAGTTTGGCCTATGATCGTGGTTGGCGTGTGCGTACCGACTGGAAGCAATACCAACTATTGAAACAGTGCGTCGTCCTCCTTCCGCCGCTCGCACTCGACTAACTGGTTACAGCAATCCTTTCTGGTGGACTTCGCAGAGGCATGACGGAAAGCTATGGCAGCTCAACAATTACCGGGTCGATGTTATCGCTGCTCTTGGTGGTGTCGAAGGAATTCTCGAACATACACTGTTCAAGGGCACTTACTTCCCTACTTGGGAGGGTCTTTTCTGGGAGAAAGCATCTGGCTTCGAGGAGTCTATGCGATACAAGAAGCTCACGAATGCTCAGCGATCCGGTCTGAACCAAATTCCCAATCGTCGATTCACTCTATGGTGGAGCCCAACGATTAACCGCGCGAACGTTTACGTTGGTTTCCAGGTCCAACTTGACTTGACCGGTATCTTTATGCACGGCAAGATTCCTACGCTTAAGATCAGCTTGATCCAGATTTTCCGTGCTCATTTGTGGCAGAAGAGTAAGTTCGCAATGTGCCTTAAGAGCTGGCTTCACCTTAATGCCATTCTGTAGTCCATGAGAGTGTGGTCATGGACCTGTGTCAGGTGTTTGACCAGGAGCTCGAACCCTTGCAGATCGAGACAGTTCAGAAGGAGACAATCCACCCTCGTAAGAGTTACAAGATGAACTCGTCATGCGCCGACATCTTGTTGTTCTCTGCGTACAAGTGGAACATTACCCGCCCATCCCTTGTCACTGATGTGAGTTCTCCCTGCTCGAAAGGTTACACGAACGCTCATTTCTTGGTACAGAACAAAGATGTATTGGATGGCACCACGAGTAACAAGTATTGGATTGATGTACAGCTTCGATGGGGTGACTTTGATTCGCATGATATTGAGCGGTATACGCGCGCAAAGTTCTTGGACTATGTGAGAGGTTACGATTAATCATGCATAGCTTTAGATCTCACGCATTGCCCAGGTATCCGACTCGATGAGCATTTATCCGTCGCCTACTGGTGTCATGATCGGCATGGACCTGGCATACAATTTGTGGTCGGCATACGGCAACTGGTTTCCTGGCATGAAGCCTCTAATTCAACAGGCTATGGCTAAGGTCATGAAGGCAAATCCCGCCTGTCATGTTTTGCGCGAGCGTATACGCAAAGGTCTCCAGCTATACTCGTCAGAACCAACGGAACCGTATTTGAATAGTCAAAACTACTCGGAACTGTTCTCGAACCAGATTATTTGTACGCGCATCGGATTTGGTGCATTAAATGCTGCTCACCTCTGATACAGGGTTCGTTGACGACACGAACGTCTATCGCGTCACGATTCACAAGACCTTTGAGGGTAACCTGACCACCAAACCCATCAGTAAGCAGTCGGCTCCTATTCTGGGCGCAACGATAGCTTATTTTCCCACTTAGACGGGGCCATCTTTATCTTTAATCCACGATCAGGGCAGCTTTTCTTGAAAATCATCCACACTAGTGTCTGGGCTGGTCAAAAGCGTTTAGGACAGCTCGCGAAATGGAAGACAGCCGAAGAAGTAGCCGCCTTGGTTCGCTCTTTGCCTGTTGAAGAACAGCCCAAGCAGGTGATTGTCACTCGCAAGGGAATGTTGGGTAAGTACCGTATATCGTCCCCGCAATCCCCGCTTACCCCTCGTTTCCCAGATCCTCTTGAGGTGCATTTGCTGGACTTCCCGAACATTGTCATTAAGGGTAGTGAGCTGCAACTTCCGTTCCAAGCATGTATGAAGATGGAAAAGTTTGGTGATTTGATCCTTGTAAGTGTTCTAGATCGTTTCGAAAACCCTTGACCTAAATATAAACCTTTTGTAGCGAGCTACACAGCCGCAAATGGTGCTTTTCAGTCTATATGGTATGTCTGATTTCCGCTCAATGACACCGACCTTACATCTCCATATAGACGACTGGTTGAAATCCATCTCTAGCTACACTGCTTTCTCTCGCCTTATCCTCCTCTTACGTGGACTGCATGTCAACAATGAAAAGGCGAAGATTATTCTTCACCCCGAGAAGTCTACGATTACGGAACCCCATTTCGTGTGGCCAACGTTGACGGATGACGAATGGATCAAGGTTGAGGTTGCAATGAAGGACCTCATTCTAGCTGTGAATAGCATTATTGCCCATTGTTAGGTTTCCGCGATGTCTCACCCTTTTGATCACAGGACTTCGGCAAGCGTAACAGTGTCAACATTGCGTCGCTGACAGCCAGTGAAATCCGCGACATCATTCTTGGACAAGAGATTGTTGCCCCCTCCGTACAGCGCCAACAAATGGCAGAATTGGAGAAGGGCACTGAAACACAGGGGCAGGTTACGGCTATTCAAACGTGAGTTACCTTCGAAGTAGTTGTTGGATGTTCGTTCTAGTGACATCATTGTCAGCCAAACGACCAACATTCATGGTGACACCATCCAGACGGTCACAAGTAAGCGAAAATTAGTAACTTTACGTGTGTTGCGCTGAATGACTTGATACTTTTGCAGCCACGAGCTACGAGCAGCAGGTGTTTAGCAGTAAATCTGACTGGCGCGTCCGTGCCATCTCCGCAACTCATCTGCCACTCCGTCTCCAACATATCTACGTGTCCAACGATGACGTGAAAGACGACGCTGCTTCGTATACATATGTGCTACCAAAGAATGTCCTGTGCGCTTTCATCACCGCTGCGGACTTGCGGACTCAGGTCGCCGCTTTCATGTATGGTGTCTCCCCACCAGACAACAAACAAGTCAAGGAGATCAAGGCAGTAGCTTGGGTACCGCAGCGCGGCAGCAACAACAACGTTGAACTGCCAGCTCAGCTTCCCAAGGATGACTTCTTACTGAAAGATCTGGAGCCTTTGGGATGGATCAAGACCCAAGCGCTCGAGCTCAATCACCTATCGCCTACAGATGTTACCACGCAAGCGAAACATATGGCAAACCACCCCGAATTTGGATCGTCGACGATCTGCATTGCGGCTTCGTTCACTCCCGGATCCGTCTCTCTGTCTGCCCATGCGTTGACTATTGGTGGATTCGAGTGGGGTCGTAAAAATATGGACAATTCAGCCAATCCGCCGGGCTTCAACCCCAACATGTCCGAGCGTGTCCAGCTTTTGCTGTCGGATCGTATCTTCGCTATGACCCTCGTACCCGAGGGCAAGGTCTGGAACTACGGTATTGGCCTTACTCAGTTGTGGTCACCCAACTTGCCATTCAGTATGACTCTCGATACACCCCTCCTCTTCTGGGCGGAAGAACACCGACCTGCTGCTTTCTTGACCGTGAGTTGACATTTCACTTTTTGACGGAACCTGTCGCTTACATATCGCCTTGCAGTTCGCGAGCCTGGAGCAGGGTGAAGACAGCGCAGATGTAGAGAATAGCTTTGCATGATGTATCGTTCTCGTATCACGCTTTGTAAATTTATCTGTCTTACTTACATAATGCCACCTCGCTTTGGAATACCGTCGTTTTAATTTGTACATGTACTCTTTAACTTGGTAACTTACCAGCACATGGTAAGCATTTTGAGTGTCGTACAAATGGGAAAATGATACTCGTGATGAAGGCGATTCCAAGATGCAAGAAATTAGCAGCGAAGTATTACAATCTATCATGTCGTCACAAAGCCAAGTGAAACCACTGATCCGCGTTGAGAAAGTGCTACCAGCCCACCCCCTGGCTGTGCAGACCCAGACCGTTCCACGTCAAGTTTTTCTGCGACTACACGGGGCTTGGAACCCCTCCGGGGAGGTGGAGGGGAAAGGGCCACAAAGTCGCAGTCTGACTCAAGCGGCGGGGTCCTGAAGCCATTCATCGTACTCGATGTCGGCGACATCGACCGGAGAGGGCTACGAGGCGGAGGCTTGGGAACAGTCGTCGTGATTGGGGATGACAACTGGAGGAAACTCGGGTCGTTTTGTATCGTCATGATATGCTCACCAAGCCCAAATGGCTGGGGAGATGTGTAATGAGGCGTGGGGAGGTCGTCGTCGTTGTCATCGCTGAGATCCAGCGTGCTAACCTGGATGGAAGGGAGCAAGGACGGTGATTGAACAGGATGAGGCGATGTGGGAGGGGTACTCAGAATACGCAGTCGTTGTCTGATGGTTAGGCTTCTCGGGGGAGATGTACATTGGACGGAATTGGAATTTTTTGAGAGGGACAAAGTTGGACGCGACGATGATACGGAAGTGGGACGAAGATCCGTCTTGCCTGTACTTGAGCTTCGGCGATGGCCCAGAACAAATGTAACTTCGTCGGGTCGAGGAGGGAGAGCTGACGAGGGTGGTGGCTTGGGTGAGGTCAGAGAGAGCCGCAAGGCACGCTGTGCGACAGAGCTTCTGAAAGACTTTTGCGGCGCGGGAGCGAGCCCTGGTGTATAGTCCTGAACCGTCGGAGCAGGAGGGGGGGCAAAGTTGGGTGCTGGCCGCGGTGGCGGCATTGACCGCCGTTTAGCTGCTCCAATGTGCACCACAGGTGACGAGCCATAAACTGACAACGACATCGGCCTTGATGACGCTCCGTTACCGACAACCGATCCCAATGATGTAGGGAAAGACTCGATACCAAAGGGCACTCGTATCTGAGACCGACCTTGCGAATCACAGGTACTGATTGAACTCACGCTGTGCGTGGAAGAACCAGAGGCGCGTTTCCAAAATGTAGGCGACAACGAGGAACCACTTCGGGGGCTGATTGGAGCCCGAGAGTGGAGATTGGAGGATGAGCTGCTAGGGGAACGGTCAGGGGCGTAAGTGACTGGTATAGATATGCCCGATTCCTCCGAGGTACGATGGTTGTTCTCCAGTGAAGACGGAACGGAAGGCGGGGGCCCTGAAGGTGGTGTAAGCTGTTTCGGAATGGGAACACCTTGGCGAGACCATCGTTTGGTGATAGCAGTGCTTTGCAAAAGCTTATCCGTTGGTACGGACCCACCACCGAGAGATGAAGAATTGACAATCCCGTTCCCCAACAGAGGCCGTGGCTGTTCCCTACCATTCGGCACACCAAATCCCGAATTCGGAGATAAAGACCCTGACTGTCCACCTGAAAAGCTAGACGAGTCCGGGGACACGGGGGGAGTGTCCCTCGGCGTAACATCGCCAGAGCGCCTGGATGGAATTCCGAAGTTCCCTGCAACACTGCAGTTACCACTAGCTTGCTTGTACATTCCCTGCGGCTCGTGTGGAAACGTGGCTGGAATAGTTGCGACAGAATGCTTGCATTTCCTTGGAGGGGGTTGGAGAGAGAACGTCAATGCGCCCGGGGGTGAGAAGGAAGGAGCAGGTGGGGAGATTGAGCCTGGGGTTGTACTGGAAGAACTAGCTTCCGGAACGACCGTCGAAAACTCTGGTGCATCGCGCTCCTTTGATATCTTTAAATCCGATGCAGTAAGGATAATTGTTGCGTTGGTCGATCGCAGACTTGGAGCAGGCGAACCTTGTCCCGGGACGTGTGGGGGTAGAGGGAGCGAGTGACAGGGTGAAATGCTGGAATCTGTGGAAGATTTGGTGCGGAGCATGGCGAGAAGGCCGGTGCCCGCTGCACTAAAAGAGTCCTCCGCATGCCCAGGTGGGTAGGTAAGGGTAGGTGAGCCTTCAACGGAAGGTGAACGGGACCGCGTCCCTGAGAAGATTCCTTTGATGGCAGTGGTGGGTGATGGTGACGATGGGCTGTTTATCCCCAGGGAACGAAGTGATGGAGGAGGGGAAGGCGAAGTCGGTATCGACGGTGACGGGGGTGAAACGGCAGTTGAGGGTTTGATTGGGTGCGCTGATATGATTCGCTGCAGGTGCATTGAGAGCATGACATCCATATCGCCCTTTGGTTCATTCCCTCCATCCAACTGCGTCGGAACATCTAGACCGGCACGCACGGCCCTACACAATCCGTTAGAACTAGGAGAAACCAAGAAGCTTAACAAGCTATACCTCTGGGTCAATACCGCGTTCTTGATCGCCGCAATCCAACGGTGCGACTCTGCAGGGTCCTTGATCTGCAAAAGCCACATAGTGCGCAAGCTCTCCTCCCCAATTGCCCCACACCGCTTTGAAGAAACGTCCTTTCCGGCGAATTTGACCACGTTGCCCTTCCCACTGACCGCTTCTTCAGCAACGAAAATGACGCTATGTTCGGTGACTTCTAATCGCTCAAGCTCCTTCTCATCCTTTGAGGCGCTTTTGAACAAATGGACGTGAGTCTTCTGACTCAGTGTGTGTGATGTGAGCACGATTGTACGGGGCTTCCACTGTTTTGCAAGCGCATAGACGAGCAATGAAGAAGGGGGAGTAAACTTTGGTAATGTCGCAGACAATTCTGTAAAGGGGCGGAGTGCGGCCAATGTTGCAGGAAACGGTGGTATGCGCATAGGTTGGGGTGGACTTTGTGGGGAATCCAGCAATGTGCGACTAGCCGACTTGCACGAGTCGTGGAGAAGCTCTGGATCGAGCCCAATCGACTGCGCGGCTACATCCCGCAGCCGTTCACGCTCCTCATGCTCGTGATCTCTGTGTGCGGTTGTGCCACCAACCGTTGAAGTGACAGTTGTATTGTTGCAGGCATTGATTTCGATGACCCCTGGCACGATATTGCTTGCGTGAGGTAGGGAGAGGGTGTTTGGTTTCTTTCGAGACGCGGAACTAATTTTTTTACGAAGACCGAAAGCATCGGAGGCAACTGACAGGAGGCTTGTACGATGCCTGGAGGGAAGGGTTGACGAGTATGGCCGAAAGTGCGAATGCAGAGGAACAGGATGTGAAGAATCGTATGTGGTGGCAGAGGGGGAGGAATCAAACGACTTGGAGTCAAAGTTGTCGGCATCTACAAAAAAAGAAGGGAGAGAGAGCATTGAGTGAGTCGCGAGGAAGCTAGGACATCTGCATTGTCGTCATGCGAGGGCAGAAAAGCAGACACTCACTGTGACCGTATCCACAGTCCGAGGCCGCGCCCGCGAGAGAGCGGTCCTTGCCTTTCAGCTTGGAAGTCGAAGCGTGTCCACACGTAGCATTGTTCGCGTTGGTCGCGTGGGAAGCGGAGGGGATGGAGGGACGGCGGGGCAGCCAGGACGGCGGGGAGAGGGGCATGTTAGAGGAAGAGGAGACGGTCGAGGAGCGACGACGGTGGGGGTGGTAAAGCTGGCAAGAGACAAGTCAGATATGAACGGAGGAGTTTCTGGCACCATCAGAGGCAGTGGACTCGCGCGAATAGCCACACGAGGTCACCGTGCGTAGTGTGTGTTCGTCGGATCACCCAACAGTCGACACGCACACAAAATGAACGGGCGCCATGCGGTTATATGGAGCCGCAGCGGTTCTTCTTCGTGGGATGTCCGGGGAAGGAGACACTTGCCTTGGTCCACTCGCCATCGACGAGCTCGTCGGAGAGAGAGTCGTCGTGGCGCATAGCGCGGTCTGATTTGGGGGGAAAGGAGAACGTGAGGGCGGAGGTCATCGTACGGGCGTGAACGGAAAGCAGTTGGCTAGTTACCTTGAGGCCTCGCCGGTTGTCACGCAAACAAGCTTTCACTATCAATTTCGACATCGCCCGTCAACGTCAACGTCCAACGCAAAACCCCAGTCTCACATGCCAGCCGACGACATCAAATACCCCTCACGCGTACACCAACACTCGAATACACGTCGGGGCTCAATCCTCGTCCCTGTGGTGATGATAGGCTGAATGGTGAACCCACTGAATTGCGATCTCTAGGATATAGGATGTACGTGCAAAAACATCAGAATGGAACACAAGTGGTGCTACCCTGGTCTCCCAGCACTCCGTTTATATGTCCCGTAAGGGCCGACAGTGCCAGGCGGTCCACCCAGTATCTTCTTTTGGATCGTTCCTTCATTCTGTCGTGGCATCGGCGGTCTCTCTTGATCGGCGGGGTTGGCCCCACCAGATCCGGCCCTGGTCAAATATTCAGGCTCAAGGCCAAGCAGACGTCTTAGGACGGCATTTTCACGCTCCAGACGCGAAAGCTCGCACTCTCGTTCCAAGGCCCAGTCGTCATCCTCTCTCTGTGCGAAATCAGAGCCATCTGACGATGAGTTGTTGGTTTCAGGAGGTGGACTCGAAGAAGATGGGCGAGGGACATCTTCCCCATTGAGCACACGCAGCAGAGACCGTAACGCGGCAGATATGCGACCCAGGGAAATCGATTCCGCGGTGGTCGATGCAAGTAGGCGAAGGAGATTCTCGGATTCCTTGGCAAGGAGCCTCGCTTCATATTCACGAATCAACGCAAGCTCGTGCTCCTGAACATCCCGCTGCGCGAAGAGGTGAGTAAGGTTTGATCAGGC
Source organism: Xerocomellus intermedius (assembly GCA_038090955.1). Classification (NCBI taxonomy): domain Eukaryota; kingdom Fungi; phylum Basidiomycota; class Agaricomycetes; order Boletales; family Boletaceae; genus Xerocomellus; species Xerocomellus intermedius. The sequence goes on from JBBPNP010000031.1 coordinate 27,709, forward strand.
GCGAATGGAGCAAATGACGTACAGCCCTCGTGCGGAAAGTACCCATCACACTCTCCAACGTCTGCTCGTACTCTTTGATGAGGGCACCCAGTTGTTTGTTGTCGTGCAGCAGACCCTGGTTTTCTGCCACAAGAGACGCATTCATGCGTTCAAGCTCAGCGTCATACACATCTACAGTCATAGCTGTAAGCCAGAAACACAACCTGTCTTTGTTCACACAAATACCTTGAGGCTTGTCGATGTTGAACCTGTAGACAATTATGTGTATATGCGTGGCCATCACACAGTGCAGACGCACCTCCTCAGCACAAAGCCAGTTTGAGAGTGAGCAGCCTGAGTCTGCGGACGTTGACTTAGTATCGACAAGGCCGGCGGACAAGGTACAGACCTTGACAACCCCTGCGGAACCATGGAGTGTTATTGAAAGAGACCTGTTTTGTGCGAGCTGTTCCGAAAGTTCTTGGATAATATTCAAGAGCTGGACGAGTTCAGATTCGCCAGTGTTGTCGAGGATGGTCATCGCATAAGGCACCAAGTTTGCTCCCGTTTGACACTTGTGGACTCTCACCTCCACCACCCACAAATCAATGCGGCTGAAACACTTCAGATACACATCCACACATCCATTGTCCTCGGTGGACCTGTGGTGGACTGGGGGTGAATATATATGATAGAGCCTCTCTTGACTGATCATCACCCCCATGGCTTCACTACACAACACTCGCTCGCTGGCGCACATGAGACCTCCACGTCCACACCCAGTTTACCCTGCACCCAACGCAAAAACCGAGAGCATCTACAGCGACGAGTCTGTGCCGGCTACATCGGGTATTTTTGACACTGGTGCACCAGCCCCTCGGTTCGATCTGGAGAAGGCCTTCCCAGCTATCTTGGCACCATTCTCGCTCCTTCGCAGGATCCCCGAATCACAAGACATCGATGCGTTGCGCGCGCTGGCTCCCGTATTCGCTCATTGTCTCGATGCGATCTTGCACTCTATGGCCCATCTCCCCGAACATGTACCCACCAGTCCAAAGTACCATCTTGCATTGAGTGGGGTCAACTTCTCGAAAGAAATGTTCCTGGGTCACGTCAGCCATATACCGCTACACGACCGATCCTCGTCTCGTCGGCAGGCGATCAACGTCGCCATGCAGTTTCTTGACATGACAATGTCAGGTCTCAAGGGCTTCTTGAACGCTGCTGCCTACGAAGTTGCACAGTTAAAGCCTTTGCCGCAGATCCCTGTTCAACAAGATCTTGCCCAAGTTGCGGACGAATTCGAGACACCGGTTTCACTCTCACATTCCTCCGTTGAGAGTCACCTCGCCAATTTGAATGCGAACACTTTTGCATCAAACTCGACGGACACACTTAATCGATCGCAAAGTTCCAAATTTTCTGCGTTGCTCAAGCCCCTTCGCTGCCGAGTGAAAAGGAGACCGTCTCGCCTGGACTTGGCTCGTCTCAATTCTGCCGCTTCCAGCACACTAGTCAACAGTGACTCGGACGACCTGGCCTGTGGTTATGTGCATGTTTCCGTCAATATCCGTAACTCGCTGGCGCAATTTCCCGTTTCCATCGATCCGACTGTCGGCAAAGTACCCCACCCTGAAGATGTCACAGAACTATGGAAAGATCATAACGGGCTGGCTCAACTTGCATCTCTCGAAGCGCTCGTGCGGTACATGACAAGCCCCGATGCTGACAGCGACGTAGAGATTGTCGATGTCTTCTTCCTATGTTTTCGCTTTTTCTCGAGCCCGAAAGAGATGTTCGACGCTCTCGTTACCAGATACGACGAGAATCTACCTTGTAGATCTTCTTCCATGACGCGGTCACATTCTATGCAGGTTAAGATGCGCATTGCGAGGCTATTGTACCTCTGGGTGGACCTTCACTGGCGAGCGGAGGACGCAGAGATGTTAACTCCTCTGACTCAATTCGCCTTCTCCCGCCTAGCACGAGACATACCACGGGAAGCTTCCTCGAAGTTGATTTCTTCGTTGCGTCAACGTGCTTGCGCCGGTGAGAAATCCAGGGGACTCAGAAAGGAAAAAACGATCGCACGCGCAGAAGCAAAATACCGACAAGATGTGCTCAGCAGTACTTGGGAGCCACGAGAGAAAAAGTCGATGATAAGACGCGACTTCTCCAGAGTCAAACTCCGGCATTTTCATTCTCCCGGAGGGCACGCCATGCTGGCACTTCAGATGACACTCCTGTTGTGGGAAAAGTACCGTGCTTTCGAGCCTGAAGACGCGGTTCGGTATCTGATGACTAGGAACGGTGACGACAACCTGCCGACGTCCGAGGTTGCGCGCAAAGTGGCAAATTTCATGGCCTATGAAAAAGCCGTGCACCGATTTGTCATGAATAGTATCGGGACCGCCGAATCGGTGCAAATGCGAACTGAACTAGTTGAATTTTTCCTGGAGTTGGCCACTGTGAGTTTCTCTTGATGGATCAACGACGGACCAGTGACTGACATTGGGACAGAAATGCCACGAGCTCCGCAACTACTCAGCCTCCTGTCTGATCGCTCTTGCTTGTGACCGTCCAAGTGTGCTTCCTTTCATCACGGTATGTCGTTCTATGTTCGCAGCGGACATTACTCACCTATCCTCGCCCCGCCAGAAATTGAAGTTCAGTCCAGCTCATGAGCGAATGAAGGCTACGTTAAGGGACTTTTATACACGCGAAAACCATCATATGGCAGGTTATAAGCAAGCTTTGCAGAGTTGTTGTTGTCCTGCCCTCCCCGGAATGAGTGAGGATTCTCCTGCATATATTGTGTGGACGCGCTGACACACGACACAGTGCTTTTCATACGGGAAGTTGCGCGCGGATGTGGGTCGGGACCATATGACCGGCATCCAGAATTTCCTGGGTCTCGTCTGATAAACTTGAAGCGCTACCGCCCGATAACGTGGGCTGTTAGGGGTTTGTTTCGATCCTTGGCGCATCCGGCGGTTATTGACAGTTCTTTTGCAGTGATGGAGAAATGTCACGCGCCATTCAAAGTCCAGCGTGTTGATTATATCTGTGACTGGCTGGAACATGTTCTGTCCGAATACCTAGTTGGCACCGAGCTGGAATGGGAAAGGCGCATATACGACAACTGGTATGTCAATTGGAGCTGGACTTGGGCGCAATCGTTCATCTTGTTCATCTCTGCAGTCGCAAATTGTGAGTGGGCGGAGACTAATCCCCACGCAGGCGTGGTCCGGAAACCGTTTGAATGCAAGATCTCCGCTATTCCATAGTACACGAAGTAATTCCGTCCTTTGCATTGCTTCACCAATACTATCCTTATTATCTTATGTATTTCTCTCAAACATGATATATACGCTCGTTATCCATCTGTGCTCAAACAAATGCATTCGTGATGTCCGAGGAGATCATGTCTGGTGTCATAGCACATATGCATATTTGCGTACATAACCACATGCGACTTTGGGATGCCAGCAGTAGTGCCCCTGTCATGTGGAATGGAATCATGCACGGGCAGCCTCGATGCGTCTCCTTGCAACCTGACGCCGGTTCAATGACGAGAGAGAAGAAGCGACGACCGCATCCTTGTCCTTGCTCCGCTCCACCTCCTCGCCCGAGACCCCCAAGATGATTTCGACGTGGCAAGGGTGACCCTGGTAGGGGTTGATGCGACCGTGTGCACGGTACGTGCGACGACGAGTTTTCTAAACAAGTCGCGTGTTTGAAAGCTGGACATAGGGCAAGGATGGTGAAACATACGGGTGCCTGCTGGACGACTATGTTTTTGATGATAAGTTCTTCAAGTTCCAGACTCTTTGCATCAGCATTGGACTCGGCATTCTTCAAGAGGCGGGTGATGAACTTGACGGATTTCTCGGGCCAGCGACCTGTGGTAGTGATGTTAGGTCTCTCGTCGATGTGTGATCTGCAAACTCGCCTTGGGTCGTCTTGAACTGTTTTGCCTGGCTAGCACGGCCGACGCCGCCCGAGTAACGACGGAAGGGGATGACTTGTTTGTGTTCCACGACATCGCCGAGGTAAGCGTAGGCCTTGGTCAATTTCAAGCCTGTCAGAGCTGGTTAGTTTCGGTCGATGGTGGTCGTCTGATCATGGACGCACCTGAGAGGGCGGCGGCAACCTCGCGCATGTTCTTGAAGTGTGTGCGGAGGTACTCGCCGCGGGCGCGGGCGGCTGTAAGAATGTGATCAAGGTGAGATCGACGGCGCGAGCTGTATGGAAAACGGACTTTTTTCGGGGTTGGTGGCGAGGGCGGCGGCAGCGTAGCGAACTGGGGGATAGACGGTCAGGGATGCACTGGCAGCATGTCGGAGCCGCACGTACCCATCTTGATCTTGAGGCGTTTGTCGAGCGCGTTGTGCGACGGAGGGGAATGGGGTCGATTGTGGCTTGAACCTTGATTCTGCAGTTTTACGGAGTTTGCCGGGAGGTGGTAAGTATTATGTAATGAATTACCCCTGTGACTATTTCGGGTCCGATTCCAACACGTTTTCCGTTTCTCAACGAGCCCATGCCAGCAACTATTAATGACGTTCATGATTCGTCGGGAGTCGCGCCTGCTCATCAGTCCAATGTCTCCTTCTCTTCCCAGTCAACGGCTCTGAGCACATCACACGAAACCGACAACTCCAACAGACCATCCGATGATCAGGTGCGCATACATGCTCCCTCCAGCAACACCGTGTCACGCCTTCGCAGCTCGAAGCCCTCACGGCTCTCCTGGAGAGAGAGAACCGCATCAAGGAAGGCGCAGAGAAATTCCTCAAGCTCCCTATCACCGTACGGGCTGCTCGTGTGTCGCAGAGAATCGCGCTGAATTGCATTCCACAAGGACACTATGCGGATGCAAGTCGAGTCAGAACTGGAGATGGCCACACACGAGATAGAGATGCTCTCAAAGAGAATCGAACAAGGTGACGTCAACCTCGGTCGTGTATTCTTTCTCAATCACCCCTGACTCTTCCAAGAAACATCGCGTGGCAAACGGAGAAGGAATGGCGTCGGACCCGCGACCAAGCGCAAGTTCGCGGGGCAAGCCCCTCCGTCCTCCGTCCGCTTCAGAGCAGACAGCGATGACAGAGATCGAGGTAACCATTCACTGGTAATGACTGTATCGCCTGATTCAGCGCTCTATCAGATGACTTCCGTACTGCGTTGAACCAGGCGAACGCTTATCTAAAGTCACTCGCCTCTACCTCTCGCTCGAGTTCGTCTGCCCCAGCAATGGCATCATCATCAAGCACGTCTCCCAGCCCCACCAATTCTGAACTCGACAAAGCGTGTATAGACATCATTAATAAACTCGTCAATCTTCTCCAGCGCAATCTTCGCGTCCGTTACGAGTTAAGCATATCCGACCTGGTCCAAGCGTCAGTCCATCCCATTCTTACCTGCCTTTACGGTGTGCCGGCTCACGAGATGTGCAAGTATAATACCATCCCTCTCGGACAACTCCTCAAAGCACTGTCGCGCAGCGGCCTACAGGCTTATCCGCCACTCATTGGTCGATTCCGCCTCAGTGGAAGAGTTGCACCGTCAGCCCTTGGAATGGTTCATAGTAAAGTGGTGTTCTTCACCTCTGGCTCGGGACTGGATGTGAACTTTTCCTAGGTCTCTGGCGCGCGATAACAAACATGCCGTTGAACGAGAACAAGTCATCAAGCTCATTCGTGCTGTGGTTGATATCGTATCCGAAAAGCGCGACAGACGGGGAAACACGGGATTGAATTTGGTCCCACTGTCCGAGCCAATAATGCGAGCATTCGTTGCCGTTGCCGAGCACGCAGAGGATCCATTTAGGCAGATATGTGTCCAAACGTTGGCCGAGATGAGTCCGTGAAGCTCGTAAGTGAGTTATTGCCGCGCCCTGACTGCATCCTCGACAATAGGTTTGCTTGATATCGATCTGGTTGCAAGGACAGGCGGTATCCGGTTCCTCCTTCATGCTCTTGGCGAGGGTCCAGTCGAGCTTGGACCCATCCTTGCAGCTACGTTCCTTCACATTATCGACTCCCCCCGCACTCGTGCTTACCTGCGATTGGGTATCGATGTCGAGGTACGTTGCAAAACCGTGGGTTTCGTTCGTCTTAAATAGCTCCCCAAGATTGCACTCTTGGCAGTGACCGATGCCTACGGGCGAGGCTCTGATCACGCGGAACGGATGAGAAGCTGCACAAAAGTCATAGAACTTATGCTACGGACTTGGAGTGGTTGGTAATACTAATGTTTGATCCTCTCGCACCTGACACCATGCTAGGGCTGATGTATTTCTGCATGGAGGATCAGAGGGCGATCAAATCCATCGTTAACACACTGCGGATACCTTCCCTCGACACAAGGGTACGTCGATATTCTCTATGGGAGCCCAGTACTCACGGAAATGTAGGAGATCGTCCTCGATATGTTCTTCGATCTTCTTAACATCAAGGCCCCCGAGTGGTACAAGACCTTCATCGATGGGCGTCGTTTGACGAGTGAGTAACCTGACTCTATCATATCGTGGAAAGCAAGGTCATGTTTTGTAGTGTACCGTAAACCACGGAATTTGCCTGAACGGATTGGCGAAAACAGATCACCAGCGCGGCCGCCCGAAACGCTGAAACTGACTGACCAGTACATTGCTCTCCTCCTTCTAGTATTCACTAATGCGGGTTTGCTGGATGTAATCACATTTCACTCCGTTTGAAAAGTGTCGCGTCCTGACGCTGTTCTCAGGCATTAACTTGTATGCTAGAGGAAAGCACCATGGGGTCCAACCTGACGCGGAAGGCTACTCTGCTCATGGCAGAAGTCATGCAAATGGCGAATAGAGTCCTGCCACTAACCATTGCATCAAACATACAGGCTGTTCCTCGCGTCTTTGATCTCGCATCGGATTACAATCGTGGGGAGTATAGGATTGTCGGAACGTCGGCGATGTCGGCGATTGATAGTTTTAACCGTAATCGTGCGAGGTTGCAACCGAATGTCAAGGGTACGAGACCGAGGTTAGCCGTGCCTTGATCTCATATATTTTTCATCACAACGATACTCCTGTCCAGGGCCAATTCTGCAGAGGACGCCGTCCGTCGGGGGCAACGTCAAGTAGAGCAAAGCAAAATCAAGATAGGCATGCAAATGGACGACAAAACATTCCAGTCAAACTTGCTTGAGACTCAGGTGAATGGCTTCATGCGTAAATGTTAGGTTCGGTTTTGTAAGACCACCTTCTAGGTCATGCTCACCAAAGACAATACGAAGTGGAACTTTGACATGCTCCAAGAATTAATTGATGGACCACTCCTAAATCCCAAACGGCTTGAGGAAGCTATCAAAGTTTCGCGTTTCATGCGTCGCCTCATGTCATTCTTTCACCCATTTTCACACCGTTTCTCAGATCTTCCGCGTAAACAAGTGAGTTCAGCGTGAGGTCCCTTGTTCTTTGCTGACTCACCAGGGTTGTTTGACAGCCTAATTTTCGATGGGTGCGACTGGGATGCAATCTCCTCACGACCCTTCTTGCGAGCCCAGATGGGGTTCGCTTTCTCACGACGGAGGACGATTTGCTTAATCAAATCGTGAAGAGTTTTGCCCAGCTCGATCCAGTGCGTGTGGCACATTTATGAGTTAGCCGCGCTGACCCGAACGACAGTTCAACGGCGCTCCCGAATCTGACCCAATTTTCTCTAAAGCACGCATATCGGAGACCCTGACCTACGGCTATTTCGAAATGCTTGGTGCTCTCAGCAAACATCCAGAGGGACTCGAGTATGTCGGGGATATTTGCGTAACATCGTTACTAACACAATCCATAGGCTCATGGAGAAGTCGAAGATATTTACTGCTTTCTACCATCTTAGCGAGCTCCGAAATCGTGAAGATCTCATAACTGCGGTGATCACGAACCTAGATTGCACTACGTACGTATTCACACCTTTTTTGTTCCCGTGGTACTTAGATATGACGAATATCTAGTGATGGGCACCCCCGTGTCGTGCTCTCGAAAGCTTTGACATCCGAAGACGTTCACGTTCGACTATTTGCGACAAGTCATCTTGGCGAGCTCATCCGCAATTCACTCAGCCCGGTCTCATGGAGTCTGCGGCTTCTCCTGACGCAACTCTACGATCCTTCCCCGGAAGTATGTGAGATGGCCATTCAGTTCCTTGAAGAGGCGTGCGACGCCATGGAGGTGCTCCAGCTTGTTGTGGAGATGCAACCGACGATGGACCATCTCGGCGAAATAGGTCATCCTTTGTTGCTGAAGTCAATTTTAAACGTGACGCTCTCTGCATCCATCTAACTGATATCACCCCACCAGATTCATGTCCACTCCAATGGGTTTCCGGTATCTCTACAATGCTGGCTATATCGACAGAGAGATGGACATGTGGTTCCATGTAAGGACAGGTCCTTGTCAGAACTTCAACTAACCTCCAGTATATAAGGAACGGAACACCTACTACGTAGTCCAAGTAGAGATCTTTTTAGCCAAGGTATTTAGTTCCGAAGCTGCTGAGGATGACGAAGACGTTCTGCGAGTATAATTTTTCATTCCAACCCTAACTCTAATCAACGGTACACAGAGCCTTCGACGGAGTCGTCCCACCTCATTTTTATGGGGAGATGTCCAAGACCGAACTTGGTTGTCAAGTCTTGAGCGAAAAGGGGCACTTTGCAGAGTTTTCTCATTTTATTCGGCAGCATGCTCTTGAGAGCGAAGATCTCGAACTCATCTTGAAGTTAAAGAGCATTCTTTGGGCAGTTGTGAGTCATTTTATGTATTTCTCGTGCAATCCTCGATTTACTGATATTTGCAGGGTAATGTTGGCGCCACTGAAGGTGGTTTGCCATTTCTCGAGGAGGAAGAGATCATTCCGTCGATCCTGGACATAGCAGAGCACTCTCTCATACCTTCTGTACGAGGGTGAGCCGAAAGAACACGAACCCTGACAAGGCACTGAATCAACTTCTAGAACATGTTTCTTCGTCTTGGGATTGATATCATCGACGACACAAGGGGCTGAAATATTGGACGACTACAGATGGGAGGCCACTCTATCTCCCCTTGGTCTCCCCACTGGATTGTGTGTACCGGTGGACTTGGATAGGTTCATTTCGGTATGGACTACGTGCATAACACGAGATTGTCACTCATACCTTTGCTCAAGCTCCCCACTTGGGAACCAATTGATGTCAAAAGTGATGCAGACGTTCGCCTACTTCCAGCTACCGTGCAGACGGAACTAGAAGTGATCACTGCGATTGACAATCTGAGTAACACCGTGATAGCGAACGCTGCCTCACGTTCCTTGGCAAGGTCAGTCCTTGCACCGAGCAAGTCATTCCTGACTCATCTTGGCGCTTCAGAATGAAGTCACGGCCCGAGTACCGCTCCGCGTTCACATCTCCGACAGTGTTGTTTAGGGCCCTCCATATCATCTCTACGCAGCGCTATCGTCTCCCTGTGCGGAGATACATTCTCGATTTGTTCAACATCGAGCTTGATCACGATGTGATCAAGGCGATATGTGACGCTGCTGTCTCCCTCCGCGCACCTCCGTCTTTCAAGCAATCCGAGGCCCACATCAGCCGGGTTGTCAGCATGCTGGGCCCAAAGCACGCTGGCACGGAGTCTGATAGCGACGCAGAGGAGGATGATTCAGAGATGGACGACGTGACAGAAGAAGCTGCCGTCAAGAACAATCCTGTCATAATGCTGCGTCCAGTGAGCAGGATTATTGGGTTTGACGCGTGAGCTTTTTGTCTGGCATTAGCATTTACTGATCGACTTGCACTTTCGTAAACGAAAGATCATGATCATTTTAATTTATGTTACATAGTTGCATATATGAATAGTCCAGTGTCACCCCGCCAGTCTTCCTCGGAGCGACGTCCTAAAAATCCCGGTAGATACGCGTGGCTACATACCAGTGGGGAGACAATTTCATTTGTAGTACAAGAGAGTAGCCTTTCTCGCCCAGCATATGCACACCAGGGGCTCAGAAAATCGTTTTTTTCGTACATACTCCCGAAGCTTCCGAGACCATGAGCGATGACTTGTAGGACCACCAAGGAAAACGTACCCTTTCGTACAACAACGGAAGCAACGCCGATCGACGTGCATAGAGACAGGAGCGCGAATGCAGAGACCCTCAACACGCCAAACATCTTCATCGTGCGTTTTCTCGTCCACTTCTCTCCACCTATCGCGGTAAAGTGGGCCCAATTCGGTCGGTGAAGCCGCCACCACCAGAGGGTCGCTGCCCAAGGGAACAGATAGAAAACCTTGCCGGTCCCGCCCGTGCGTTGCCAGGAGTAACACTGCGACGTGCGTGTGCACGGAGCGCGAGAGTCGTGCCTAGAGTTTGGCGTTGTATGCGTCCGTGGCGTCCGCCTTGACAGTAAAGGCAGATAACAGGCTGTCAAGAACTGGTTTGACGAGCTGTAAAACATTGGAGACCTGTTGGACCGTGAGTGTGGGCGTCGACACCACGAGCGGTCGTCACGGACTTGGTCTTCTTCTACGAAGAGCGTGGACGTCGACGTGCCGGTGTGGGGACCTACGTTGGAGACGAGCGTCATGAGCGACGATCGGGTCTCACGCGTGACGCCGCCTGCCAACATGTAGAAATTCGGGATGTCGGTGCCATGATAGCCAGTGGGACCTCCATGGGTGTCATAATACCCCTGGACAATCGTTCCACTTGATCCTTTGACGTGCACGGGATACTGATCCTGATGCGCAATACCGTCAGCGAACCCAACTGGGGAACGGACGAAATGAATAACCCCTATAAATCGTGTCGGGTAGATGTGATGGTATCGAACGTAACCGCTATGAGCACGGTGGTCGACTCGAGGTCAAAATTGCCCACCTGTTCGTTTGCACCCAGGAGCTGAGAGGACATCAAGAACCAGTGAATCGGTGACGTGCGCTGGACACACGATACATGGGTCTCAGGTAGTCGTGATGCTTGCTCGGCGTACCGTCTAGTATGTATTGTCGTAAAGCCTGCAAGACTCCTCAATGTTCTGCACATGTCGTGCAAGACGCAAAACGTACTTGACGATGTCTCTCACGAGTCGCTCGACTGTGAACATCGCTCCACCCGGCCGAGATCACTTTAGTATTGAAGATGAGGTGAGAGTACTGTCCGTATTTCTTTGCAAGGCCAATCCAATAATCTTGAATTTTGGGCTGGACTGTGAGACATGTTCCAGTTGGGATTGAGATCAGACGAGAGGCTATACCAGTGTAACACCACAGCAGCCCTATGAGCAGTGAATAGGGGATTTCAAGGCGAGCTGCGGCGCATACAGGGCATGTATTGGCCTGCAAGAATGTCAAACATTTGCTGTTGGAGTAAGAACTCACCGGCACCCTCCAGCAGCCACCTACTTCGCCTGGGGAAATACTTACAGTGAAGTTTCCAGAGCCAAGCCGGGACTTGAGTGCGATAGCAAAGGTCAAACCTCCAACGCTCGAGTACGAATGAGCATATGGTATTCGGGCAGCATGACCACCATGGGTCGACTGTGCATTGCAACGAACAGGGTGAGATTAGGACAACATCTTGGAGAATTTATCTCGGTTAAGCATTAGTACACTCTGACATCCGTTGACTCCGGGGAGAACATTCAGCACGAATCATACTCTTATCGGCGTATGGTCTATAGTGATGTGCGTGAGCAAACGCGCATAGCACAGCCACTGCGGTGTAGACCGGGTTCAGCGGTTGAAACGACGCTCAACCACCGAGAACAATGTCGCTCCTTCGTGCTTGCCGTGCGCGACCAACTTTGAATGCGTTGGTCCTTGTCCGTGGCCTCACGACCGACGCACCCACCCCAACGCACCTTGCAGCCGAGAAATCGGAGAGCACACAAATTGCGGAACCCGTGCACGGCGAGATTTTGACCGCTGATGTAGTCAGCGGTGCACCCGGTATACATCCCAGGCGTAATTGTCATCGAGTTGGCACACTCATTGTACATCCCTAGCTGAGCTTCGTCATCGCGCGGTACGCATCTTCCAGCCCACGCGCAACACCATGCAAAGTGGTTCCGGAAAATCGGAACGTTGGCGCATCGACTGGGATGTCCTCCAGGGCGCCGGTCGTTGGGAAAACCCGTTGATGGGTTGGGCCAGTTCGTGAGTAGTTATTGCGCGAACCTCGGACCCCGCATCGACTCCTGTATTAGGGCGGATTACATGCAAGGAACTCGCCTCTCCTTCAAGAGCAAGGAGGATGCTGTTCATTTCGCCGAGAAGCAAGGTATATAATCTTTTCTTCCGGTGTTTCTTTCGCTGATGTCGCATTGTTTGACCCTAGGGTGGGACTACTACGTGTAAGTTTCGAGTGTCCCTTGTGTGTATTTATGGTTTACCATCTTCCTTTTGTAGTCAACCGGAAACCGTAAAGAGGATCCCCCCAAAGAACTATGCCGAGAACTATGTATACAAACCTCACAAACTACGCATCATGCGTACAAAGTAGAGCTCGTTACTTCATTAGATCTCGTTGAACGTCACTCCGTTTCCTATCGACGAACTTCTGAGCAGGCGTTCTCTGAGGATGGAAAACAGCAGTCTTAGGCTAACATGCTTATCTTGCATCACCGGGCCAAGATTCGGCGACATGACTGATATAGCATCGCAAGAAACCGGCAAGATTGCATTCCCCGTTTGGTTCCGGAAGAATCCCTTGCCTGGAACTGTTATCCTCATCCCAAATGTGTCTCTTACCTGGGACCACCGTCTGGCAATATACGACTCCAGTCCAGTCACGTTACATAGTTCCCATCGGAATCGATAACTTGCCATGTTCGGAACTGGACGAGATCCGGGACTGCGTATCTCCTTGATGAAACTAGAACCGAAGTTTGGTGCGCATGATGAGCCAGCACGTGAACATGGACCGCGCGCTTACTATTTCCAATGTTCCGGTGCTTGGCGTCGCGGTTGATGTACCGCATGGGTAAGTTTCCTACTTTGCTCTGTACATCAAGGCGGTGTGTCGAGTTGACACGACAACATCATTGTGTGACGGGACTTCCAAGCTTAGACTGCGCATGGCCGTAGAAGTACAGCATCGTGTTACAACTAGCACGAGCTTACTCACGATAAAAATGGAACACAAGTTCCGATCTTCGGTGCTGAATTGCTATTTATGTGCAGTAAATCGTGCCAATGTAGATCCCCTGGTAGGGGCCCAAGTGGTTGAGAATATCACCATCAAGGATGTTAGGTACCGTCATGATGGTGCACTGAGCGTCTGTCGCGTCGTCGTCGCCTAGGACGGATTCAGGTGTCATGAGTGAACCAATGAGCTGCGGCGCTTACCTGGACATTCGACTGCATCGTTGGGTTGAACGATATGAACCTCACCCATGACATGTGAGAATCCCAAGAAGCGGCCAGGGACGATGGGAATGATATCTTTTGCGTTATTAATCCGCCGAAAGTCTGAGATCTGTAGAGGATGTATTTTGAGCTGCTCTGAGATGGGAATGATGAAAATACGAACGGTTTCATCGAAGAGAACGGCCCACGCGGTGTTACCGACGCGAGGAGTGCCGTAGGTGACGCCTTTGATGGCTATGTTGGGTGGTAAGTTGAGAGCCATGAACATGCAGTCAAGTTCGGCGAGGGCTCCTCCGAGGGAGTGACCGACCTATTAAAATGAATACAAGATGTGGGAGAGAGAGCAATGGATACCAGAGTGACGGATGTCGCGCCATACTGAGAAACAAGGGACTTGACTTGGTTGAGAATGGTCGGGGCACTCTGGGCGTGATCGTTGGCGAAACCGCTGTGGACCTGGACGCTGCTGTCTACGCCGGGAAAGAGGGTAGAATCAAGGCTTTGCATGACGATGTCGGCATCGGTGAGGTCGGAGAGGCTGTGCGAGGGTAAACGAAAGGAATGCATGAGGGAAAGCAAGGGTTACAGTTGGGTGGGGTCAGTGCCCTGGTGGGCGACGACGACGGAGTTGGAGGAGGGCCAAAACCCAACATAGTCTGGGGAGGGATGGTAAGAGCAGGGCAGAGAAGCGAAAATGTTATTACAGTATTGGATGGCGTCACCGTCACCACCGGCGAGAGAGACCTGGAAGCCGGGGACAGCTTGGCAAGCCTCTGCCAGGGGGGGTAAGGCGGATGGGGTTTCCAAAGACAGGGGACATACGACCACAGGCCCAGCCCTGGACGATGGAAGGGGAGCAGTAGGCAGCCCTGGCGAACTGAGTATAAGGGGCAAGCTCGGAGAGCTGAGCAACGGTCATGGAGGGGACCTGTGCGCGGGGGAGAGTGGGCATAGCTGCGAGAGTGGCAAGGGGGTGGAAGCATGGGTCAGCGGACATGTCTATGGATCGGAGGTCAGGGGGTTACCCGGAAGGGGGTACTGTAGTACTTACCGGGCTCGACATTGTCGTCGTCGTCGGTGTCAATGTCTGGGAATGTCTCGGAAATCCATCAAACAGACATCAACATCTTTCCTTTCCGTCGCGAACATGTCCCTCTCGCACGACCCCCTCCCCCTCCCCCCGCTCCCCCCCTCCCCTTCCCGCACCAAAAAAACCCGGAGAGCCAAACCCCACATCGAACTCGCCGCAGACCAGCCACTCACCACTCAGGGAAGACCCCGCGCACGCGTATACGTCGCTTGCTTGCAATGGTATGTCTTCCCTCTCACTTTCCCCCGCCCCCTCCTTCCTCACCCACATCCAAGCCGAACGCGCAAAACACGCTGCGATGGCGCAAAGCCCGCCTGCCATAACTGCACCCGTCGCGCGAAGCCGAGCGACCCCTGCGTCTACGACACCGCCCCAAAGCGCAGAGGCCCAGACAAGACCCCTGGCGCACGCCAGCGCATGGCACGCGAGGCTCTTCAGGAGTGTGATGCAGACGCGGTCGCCTCCCGTCGTCGCCGTCGAAAGGGACACGACACCGCGTCCCCACCTCAGCTCCGTCCACTCCCCACATCTCCCTCCCCCCTTCCTCCTCTTGCACTCGACCCGCAGTTAGCCGATATGCCCCCATTTCACTCCACTCCGGCTGCTTCCACATCACCCTTGCCTCCAGGATCTTCACTCACCCGCTCAGCATCATTCCTATCTGATCCGCTCCCCGTCCTCCCGGACGGCACGTTATACCACATGACGACCAGTCAGGTATTAACTTGATCACTCACTCGTCGTTGACGTTCTCATGTCAGTTGTGGCCAAAGGGTCTACACACTATCCACGGCTTTTCTTCCCATCCCAATCTCCACTCTCCAGTCAACTTTCTCATCACCGCAACTACGACTCGTTCATTCAGCTCCCCGTACCAAGACCCCGACCCCGACACCTCTGAGAAATCCCCAAATATTACCTCTGAGCCTTCCCTCGACTTTGCTCGTCAAACTTGGTGGGATTCCCTCCTCATAATGTACTCCTCTCGCTTCCCGTCCTTATCCATACCCATGTCTAAACGACAACAAGCGGCAAACCAGATTACCCGTGATTTACGTTTTCTCCTCCGTTCTTCAAATTATTGGTTTTCCTTCATCAACGTTCCTCGTTTTCTATCTATTTATTTCGATCCAGAGAGGCGGGCTCGCATGCAACCTAGTCTCTTGCCTGCCGCGCTTGCCATCGCCGTCTTTTTTCAGTCTTCGGAGGCAGGCTTTGGCAAAGAAGGTCGCCGGAAGGCCATGCGTCTCCGCGACGTTGCTCAAGGCGCCCTCGAGGCCAGTCTGAACGCTCGTTGGATCGACGAAGAACTAGCACAGGCAGCTTGGGTAAGCAGGCCCCTTTACTCCGTCGTTTATCTGACCCTCCAAAGCTACTAGCTTTGTTCGAAGTCTGCGCGCATCCTGATTACACCAGCGAGCGAAGCTCGTCTGGTCTGGTCATGCTCGATACCATCATCAGAACGCTTTCTCTGACCTTTGTCGACATGGAGGACCCGGCTTCCGCTAGATTTTCTCCACGTTCCGTCCCCTCGGTCATGTCTGCGTCGCAATCTTGGGCGACTAATCCATCATTTGATGCCGGAGTAGACAACACACACTCCCCGCACCCGTGGCAAGGTTGCTCTTGTGCTTCCCGATCGCTCGGACAACGTTGGGCGGCCGCCCATGAGTACACCCCCCTCTGGCTATCTTCCCCGGCCTGGGATAGCTCTTGGTCGGAAGCCGAGATCACAAAGGAGACTTGTCGGAGACTTTGCTGGAGCACGCTGGTGCTCACAGCGGGCCACACAGCATATGTCACCTCAGCAAATCGAATACTGTCTGAGTTCTTCATCCTAGAACCCTCCAATGTATGCACGCCTCCTCGTCCGTGTTGCTCTACTGACCCACAAGTATTTAGTTTGCGCTACTCTTTCCCGGCGAGGCGATGCGCTCTTCCGATGGTTACTCTGGAAAAGACACCGTCTGGTCACTCAATTATCGGACTATGCTGCTCTGGCACAGCTGTCTGAGGGTGCGTCACGACCCCAGCGTATCGGAAGCCGAGATGGCACGCTTTGGACTGAACGCATGGCTCGAAGCAAATGTGCTCGAGGCAGCGCTCAACTCACATGAATGCGACCTCGAGAGATCGTTCCTATTCCAGGGACGTGAGTATTTATTCAAGTAAGCGAGTCGTTTCTTGTGGTGAATCCGATTAATTGTCTCGCAGTGTACGAATGATTATAATGCATGAATTCCAACAATATGTACCGCTTGCTACTGGGTAGGTGTTTCCCGTTTCTCTGGTCGAAAACACGACTCAACAACTTCCAGTGACGTCAAAGACCTTTTCCATAAGAAAGCGAAAGAGTGGCGTACGTCGATCTTGTCTCGATCCACACAATTGCAACTTACATGTCGATTTCGAGTCACCCACCAAGCCATTCTTGCCCAACGTGTCGTCCAGTCACTGGGATCCGTGACAGGACATGCATCGCAACCGTTGCTGCACCGACCTTTCTTTGCATTTTGGTTCATGGGCCAGATCAGCAGGTGGTGTGATGTTACGAAGCTATGCTTCACGTCGCTGATCTGCAACCGGAACAGGGCATTGTCTCTCTGGGAACGCGACAATTCATTGACTCTTGCCCTCGACGTGGGTACCACCCTTTTCAAACCCATCGACTACCTGAGTGCTTTGTGGCCGTGTTCTGGTAAGTCTTCTGGCCACTGCTCTGGATCGGCGTTGAGCCGTCATGCACTAGAGCAAAGACACCGGTCACGGGTAATCCGCGAGCAACTCGCCACTGCTTGTAGGAAAGCAGGTCGACCGCAGCCACCACCGAATCCTCCGGAAATTGTAGTTTCGAATTGATACCCTTTCGCTGTGTTGTATGTATTTAGGAGCTCGTGTTGTACTATCCCGTTGCCGATATTTCCTAATAAGGGAATGATGTGGCTGTCATTACATTCACGTACTTAAGCCAGAAATGCGCGTCCTTCGCTACATTGACGTTGACCCGCGTGATAAGTGTTTGGCGATTCATGGAAGACGTTGGCCCTCCTCGTACTACACCAGATACGATGCCTTCTCTCGCTCCAGACGACCGGCCGTCTACCTCCACGCTGAAGCGACCACCCTCCCCCTCCTTCGAGGGTGTTGACGACGAGATCACGAGGAAGAGGTTCAAGGAAGACTCCTCAGAAGATATGGCGCAAAGACCAGTAGCTTCTATGTCCAAATATGACGCTTTCGTCGAGGATCTCGCTCAAGAACTCCAATGTGGTTGCTGCTCCGAACTCGTCTACCGACCAGTCATAGTGTCACCGTGTCAGCATTTCTTCTGCGGAAGGTATTCTTGGTCGATTGTCTAGAGTATAATGAGATGCTAACAACGTGGCAGCTGTTGTATACTTTGGATTAAGGTGAGCCGCCGTTAGACCGTCGGCGCCGGGTGCCACGAAATGGTCCGGACTATACCATCACGAGCCAATTTAGTTTCGCCAAACGCGTCGTTGTGTCGTTTTCACGATTCGAGGATGGTGCCACGGGTACTAACTAGATTGATCTATAGAACGGTGGCACAAACTGTCCCGCCTGTAGAGGGGTCTCGAGTTTCGTCACGCCATCTCGCCCTCTTCAGACAATCGTTGATGTGCTGCTACGTGCGGAACCTTCCAGGACACGTACAGAACGAGAACGAATGCAAGCGGACGAAATCTATAAATGTGGCTCGTCGTTGAGGGTGCGTACGGTAGTTTATATCCATACGGTCATGCCTCAAGCACTCTGCCAGATTCCAACTCCCCGAGAGGCGTCTCCAGAACCAAATCTCAACCAGAACTCGGACTACGCCCGACCGTGTCCACACTGTGGACCAGATAATCAGTATGGATGGAGATGTCCACAACCGATCGTAGACTTTTCAGTCGACCCCGAACAAGCTTGGCATCTCGACGACGGTGCGCCCCCGGGACATGCATATTGCGGAAACTGGTATGAAATCCTCGTGTTTGATCCTCCAGCATCACTTATCACTGTCCTACTAGTGAGATGCTGCTTGCCCTCGGAGCCCCTGTCACGACGAAATGTGATTTTTGCCAGGTGTCGTTCTGTGGAATCAATGTCCAGGGTAGATGCACTGCGTCACTTTTAGCTGCCCAACACCCTCACAACATGAGTGACATCGGTGACCTCATTCAATCCTCTGAGGTCTATGAGTGCTTTGAAAACAATACTGTGGAAGTTGAAATCATGTTGGATTACCTGACGAATAGACAAGTCACCCCAAGACAAATATATCGTGACGTGAGTTCGCGATACGTGTCCCTAGAGTTTCCGAGACATTAATGATTCACTTGTAGATCGTGCAGCATCTACAGTCACAGCCCAGCGGATTCCGACCTCTGATCGAATCGGACCTTTTTGTGGACATGCATAGTGTCGCAGCTGGAATCGATGATAACCCTAATGCGCCGAGGGCTTGCATTTGCAGGCACTGTGCAACAGAAGTGTTGCTCTGGGGTTTGAAGGAATGGTGGATCCGCGAACGTCAAAAGGGTCACCTGGACACAACCATTGCGAACCGTCCGGATTGTGAGCAAGGTGGCTCGTGTAGTCGACAGAAAGACCTTGGTACGTCAGGTCCAATTTGAGCGACATCTCGGCCCTTGAAAGTGGCGTCTGACATTCCTCGATTCCAGCGCATGCCAAGGAATGTGAGTTGCCGTTCGTCGCTTTCCATAGCTTGAATGATTTGACCAGATGTGTCGTGTTTGACAGACAATCATATAGTCTCGACTTCAGCAACCCGATTGGGACAAGTATCTGGGTCATCTGGTCTTCCTGAGAGGGATATGTTTCACGAGATAGAGAGGCAACACAATGAGCCTGATCCAGTCGCCGGTGCCCACAACTCTGGGGAGGCTGCTCAAACTTCGTCTGGTGTTGGGATGGGTACGTCTTTAGAGGCCGGTAGCGGTGCTGACGATAGTTTGAATGCACCAGTATCATAGGGGTGATCAAAATGAAGATTGTCTGACTTTTGGGTCTGCCTCCTGGAATTGAATCGTTTTTTCACATTCCACTACTGCCCCTCATGTTTGTATGGTTGGGAAGGTGCATATATTATTATGTCCATATCCAATCAATATATAGCTAGCGCGATACATGTAAATTCTACATTAATGATATGTACCGTTGTCGAACGAATGCCAAAACATGCCAAAGGAGCGGCGAGGAATATACACGGAGAACAATGTCTATAAATGAATGGTGTAGATCGAGCAACAGAGAAAGCATATGAAGGTCCCTACATCGCATTTCCAAGTCCGTCATACATGGCAATATGAGCATCCCAATGTCGATGACCACCTCGCCCTGCGGACCAATTCGAATGGACAGAACCCCTGTCCTTGTCCTGGGCAAGAGCTTTGCGCCGCTTACGCTCCTTGAGCTCTTCAGCCAGCCGCTCGACCTTGGCCTTTTGTTCAGACTTCTTCATCCTTTTCGCCTCCGCTCTCCGCGTCTTCTCCTCCTTTGCGTCCTCCTTGGAGGACCTCGACGAAGGGGTACTCACGGTTGGCGACGTCGACGATGGTTCCGATCCGAGTTCAAAAGTTTTGGAAGTTTTGGACACGGGAGAAATGATACGCGTCAGGGATTTCAGACCTGGACGCGGACCGGGCAGCACCGTCCGGGTCGTGGCCACGGACGGGATAGAATCGATGGTGGATGATGGTGAATGGGATAGGATGGGGAAGGGGACAGAAAGGGGCGGTACGTTAACACGGAGGTTCTCGATGTTCCGATTCTTTGTCCGAATTTCCATGGTCTGCAGAGATTGCCCAAGTCCGTCCTGTTCAGGGGGAACCTCCATGGGTGCGAAGACAATGCTCCCAGAGCTTTCTGAGCCACACCGATCGATGGGCACTCGATTTTCCGTGAACCGCTCCTCGATAATAGCGAGAGTATGTGACGAGGGAATGTGGTCGACGGGGGTTTTCAGAGTGGCTGGGCTTCTCGGGGGAGAATATGGTCGTGAATGTGATGAACTGACGGAGGTAGTCGAAGAGGAAAGTGATGGAGTATCGGAATCGCTTGTACTCACACCGGCACTAGATTGTTTACGTGCTCGAACGCGACGTGGAAGGTGAAAAGAGGTGAAGGCAGAATGTGAAGAAGCACGTGGATGCCAGTGGTTGTCTTCAGGAAATGGTTCGAATTCCGACTCGGACGGAGTAAAGGTACAGCTAGCAGGAGAGTATGAAGGATGTGGAGGGGAGAAAGGCTCCTCGTATTCCAAAAGAAGGTGAGGTGTGATAGACGGCTTCCCTTGGCGCTGATTGCAGCGCTTGATGCTGACATCGAGGTAATCGTCGAGATCATCATCCAACGCAACTCCAACAGTCTCTTGCTCTTCAGCAAAGCTGCGTGTATGCGAAACTGCCGGGGAGAGCAGTTCTGCAACGGCACAGAGCTCGAAGTCCGTGCGTGCAGAAACGATGCTGAATGGCCTGCTGTGGTTTGACATCGTCCCGCTACGTGGTGGCGTCAAAGTGCTCTCTGAAAGGGTCGCCTTATGCGAATGTTCGTTTGCTTGAGAGCTTGAGACTGATGCAGTAACCGGAATTTGATATGAGCCTCCACCACGAATGGGAACGGCTACATGACGTGCAATCACAAGATTAGAATTCTACTGATTTACCCACGGCTTGACATAGGTGTGTATCCTACTTACTGATTTTTGCAACGTGGCCCCTGCTGGTCGCAGTGTTTTGTGGATCGACGGCCGGTAACCTGGCGTCTGAAGCACCTCGGGCCCGAGCTGACGATCCTAGAGTCTCGTCTGACCCCCGCCCCTGGTGATCGCTATC
This sequence comes from Xerocomellus intermedius, assembly GCA_038090955.1. Lineage (NCBI taxonomy): Eukaryota > Fungi > Basidiomycota > Agaricomycetes > Boletales > Boletaceae > Xerocomellus > Xerocomellus intermedius. Next base: position 49,016 of record JBBPNP010000031.1, read on the forward strand.
GCCTGGGTCAAAATTACGATTACCCCCGCTGCCACCTTTGCTATCCGCGCGAGAACGGCCCGTCCTTTTCTGGCTATATGACTGGATAGTTGAGGGGTACCATGAGCTCCATGCATTACTACACGTGTAACCTGCAGCGAAAATCTTACCATAACAGTCTTCAGCGCACTACACCCCAATGCAAAGGAGTAAATATGCCATCATGTCCAAACATTGAAAAAAAAAACGTACCGTATTTGGAGACTTCGACAACTACAGAGTGTCGCTACTTCGTAAACTCCAACAGAAGTCGAATTGGATAGAGCCCGGTGCATCGCATGCTTCACTAAAGCTTCCAGGTGTGTGATCTGATATGTATTGGAGAGGATCAACAGTTGACTTAGGACCGCAGGAGCGTGTTGAAGAGGAGTGATGAGTGCGAACGAATAGAAGTATTGCAATAACGCCAGTGTGATAGGGTACGGTTCCGAGAGATGGAAAGCGCGCGGCGTTAACCGCGGATCTGGCCGAGGTTCTGACGAGTCTGGCGCTCCAGGAAGGTCGGGAAGGCCGACATCCATGGAAGAGGAAGGTAAAATCTCGATAGCCTGGTGGGCGCGCTCCAGAAATTTTATCCGTTGGTCCTTGAACCACGGCCACCTATCTTCCAAAATCCTTCTCGAACATTTGATCTTGCGCCCATCATCACAAACAACCTCAAAATCCGTCAAAGCCCCTTCCTCCAGTGCAGACAAACCAAACTCCTGCATAGGGACATCAAGCCGTAGTGGCGGCGGTTGATAAATACCAAACGACTCCAGATCAATCACTGCGACATGATCCCAGCTGAGTAGTCGACGATTATAGTCCTCCACCAGATTTCCGTTGCGATTCCCGAATATGACAAATTTATTAGCTTCCGTCCAGAGGCATGCTCGGAACCACGATCCAGAGGCAACAGCATTCCCTGGATCAATGCGTGACCAAGTCATCGTGAGCAGGTCGAGTGCCCAAATCGAATAAGATTGATATGTATGAGCGAGGTAGGTGCCGGCGATGAGAAAGTGAGTGCCCAAGATTGCGCCAGATGGAAATCGAAGGCCAGGGGGGAAGGAGGTTCCGGTCATTGCTGCGGAACGATCGGTGATTGTGAAGTCAGTGTCAGGTAAAGGAGAGAAAACTTCGAGTTCGCGCTTGACATCCGTGAACTTGAAGTATGTCGTGAGCAGAGGATCACAGGGATAAGCCAGGAGCGTACATTGTAGTTGCTGTAGAGATAGATGTCATTTGGAAAGTCGTCTGTTGGGGAAGCGGAATATGGAAGATGGACGAGGGACTCGGTGGGTGTGAACTCTTGAGAAGAAGGTGAGGACTTGTCTGAACGGAAGCGGGTCCCTGGGGACCCTAGAATAGTAGTATTGTCGGTGGCGCGTGATTCCTCTTGAGGTAGCCGAACGCGTAGATTTGCGGATACTGCCACGCTACGGTAGGTGCCACAATGGTGGGGGAAGCTCCTCCGTTGTACCCAAGCTTTTCCCAGGAGATCGTAAACATAGACATCATCCAACCACACGTTGGATAGATCTTGACCACCAATGATGAAGAGCCTGTCAGCTGTCACAGAGGAAAGATGTGCATATCGAGGCTTCGGAACAAGCGCATCGGCAGGTGCATCTGAAGATAATACATTGGTAGACGAGGCGGGAAGCCAGTGCATCGTCGACAAGTCAAGAAATCGAATGTCATTCAAGACGCAAAGATCCTCTGTGTTGGAGGAATTGGGGGTATTACCCATTCCACCAAAAATGATGAGTAGGTTGTTCCCTGAGAACGCGAGATGAGTAGACAAAGCGAGGGGAAGCGAGGGTACCTGCATGTTTCCGCGCTGTGAAAATAACGAGGTTCGGGGACATCGTCCTCCGGAAAGGGGGAGGTTTTCTCCCAAGTGAATGTATCGAGATCGAAAACATAGAGGTCCGAGACCATGCGTCGTTCGGTGACCAGACGACCACCCTGAGGAATGATCAGGAGGGGAAACAGAGAGGGCAGGATTTGTGGCTCACAAAAAGATACATTTTCGAACCGACGACGGTGGTGGATGCACCCTGTGAAGTGGGTCAGGAGAGGGACAAGGGGAGATGAGAAGGACTTACGACGAGCTTTGCAGGGACATCGCCAGAGGTTTTCCTGCAGTAAGTTGTGAGATCGGATATGGAATGCATCGGACACGGAGGAGGAGGAGATGGAGGGGGGGGAAGATGGAAGGAGGAAGGCTGGTTAAAAGTACGAAATCAAGTACACGCTCGCGATCAGACTCGGTGCATCTCAGATCGTTGTTCGGTTCGTGCCGTGAGTGACGTGATGCAACAAACCACGTGCCACAATATTGCCACTCTGGATTTCGGATACCGCTTTAAACTCCGAGAACAGAAAACAACCTGCCAACGCATTGCCGAGAGACTTCCTGACATTACGTTCCTGCTGGTTGTTGTCAGACATGAGTGGACCTGCCAGTCGGATGTCGAGTGGGCCTCGAGTTAGGAGATCGTGTACAGTGTCCTTGACAATGGGTCCGGACCAGGCACAGCTATTCTCATATGCATACGGTCCTTATCAGCGTCCTATCGCAGCAAGAATCCAACAAACCTTAAATAGTTCCGCTCTACCTGCCTTTGCCCCATGAAAAGCAGGTACTTTGGCGAAATGAAGCTATTTGCGCTCGCTCGACGCACCTCCACACGTTCATGTGTGTACATCACAGATGGTAACGGATTACTAATCTGCCCGAGCCAATTGTGTTCGTATTTAGTCATCCATTCGCTGCCAAAGAAACTTGTCAGACGTATCGAATGTTTCATCTTCATCATGAATCATGATCCTCCTATGCTTTTGACGGTCCCCACTTGAACCCACGTCACCATCACTCGATCAGTGCAGAGGAACCTTACCATCTGCGGCCATTATGAACGAGCGCTTACTCCTTCATTTCGGTAAATATGACCTATCAATCAAAAGCCGTTACGACGTCTGTCCGTTCCTCATGGTGCGGAGAAAGTGGCTCTCCCCTGACATTGCGTCCTGATCAAGAGCCATTGGATGGTAGGGCTCGTATTCCTCGTGAAACGCGCTCCTTATGAAGTGTAGTCCCGCGACCAGAAGCTTTGTGGCTCTAGGGCGGAAGCACTGATATCGTTGATCCCGACTAAAACTTATCTGATGGCTGATGGCATGACGAACCCAGTTGAGAACGGACATTTTACGCAACGAGAGTTGAAGTCGACTGGCAAAACTAGTTGACGGAATTTTTGGTCTCCGATGGCTTGCTAATCAAGTTGCCAGACTACGCTCGGACTATGTATGATAGTTAGCATGCTCTACCGGGAGGCGACTAAAGTAGTTCCGAATAGATCTTTATCGCAGTCGCCGCTATCTCTTCTCCTTGTCACGCGTGATCTATCATTCAATCCGACTCCATCCCTGGACATGGCAACCATAGACGTCGCGGAGACGAAAGACACCATCCAAGTTCGCTCACACCTTCAGTATAACACCCCAGAACATATCTCACCGCACACTGTCCATCCATCTCCCCTGGAACAGTTCCACATCTGGTTCAATGACGCGCGCAATGCTGGTGTCCGTGAACCAGAATCCATGTCTTTGTCCACCGCCACGCCAGCCGGTATACCCTCCTCGCGTATGGTGCTCTTCAAACAACTAGACAAGCGAGGCTTCGTGTTTTACACTAATTATACCTCCCGCAAGTCCAAAGAACTCGATCAAAACCCCAATGCTGCTTTACTCTTTTTCTGGAGAGAGATGTCAAGGCAGGTCAGGATTGTTGGCAAAGTGGAGAAATTAAGCAAAGAAGAAAGCGAAGAGTACTTCCAAAGTCGCCCCATCGACAGTCAGCTTGGCGCACTGGCGAGCAAGCAGAGTACTGTCATCGGGGAAGGTGACTTGCAGGAAAGACTTGAGAGGCTTCGAAAACTCCACGGAGTCGACGGGAGCACAAAGGCAAAGATTCCCCTTCCAAATTTTTGGGGTGGATGGAGGGTTCTTCCAAGGTAACGGCATAACCCCTCGATGAGCAAATCTGGTGCTGACCTCCATCAGTGAAATGGAGTTTTGGCTCGGGAAGCCGTCTCGTCTTCACGATCGAGTCCGATACCTGCGCGTCGAGGGATCTTCCGACGAAGAACCTCATTGGACAATTGAAAGGTTGTCACCCTGAAAACAGATTATCAACAGCCACACGCGGTCCAGATCCCAGGGCCGTTCTGAAGCTACATTACATGTTATATTCGCTGCCGCGCGGGCAGAGTACCGTACATGGAGCTCGAACCGCAAAATACCAGACACTCGTCCCATATTTGTAAAGTTGTATCAATCCATTCGGTTTCTGTCATACAAGTCGGGATAAGACCACCAACTTGACTTCTAGACCATATCACGCTAGTCACGACGCAATATCCGAACAGAATCAGCAGGTTCATTTCAGCAGTTAACGGGGTGTAGCCCCTCGAACGGGTGAAATATAATTTTTTGGTCAATTTAGTCATTCTGGTGAGCAGCGTCTGAGTTTATGCGATGGTTTGTCTATTGCCCTGTGGCACCGGTGCGCTCTGTCCAGTACGAATGATGGACATATCAACGTTGTCAGTTAGTCCTGCAGTACACTCAATTACCATTTCTGAGCATCATGATGTCATTTAAGGATGCGTTCTGGCCGCCGAGTCGATGTTCTTCTCATGTCACCGCGCGCATGCTAACTGTTCCGAACAGATCTGACCTATTGCAATAAGAACTGTTGCCTAGAACGCCGCTCAATCGGCTGCGCCGCGACGGTGAGAGTGCGACGATTAATGGTGTTTCCTTGAAGCCAGTCGACCGTGGCTCAACATCTCAGCCGAGAAGTTCTCCTGTGCGTCTCCTACATGTGACAGCAAGCACGACCCGGTGCTCACTCCCACGTCATTCTTTCAATTGTGTATCGAAGTGTTTGAGGCTGAACGGTATCAAAGTTAGCGCTCGGACCCAATGAGTCCACATTTATGAGCGGTCATCTCGATCGAACCTAAATAGTCGGATCTTATCGGTCCTGTGAGCTTCTGACACCTTAAATTTCTTGGGCTATTCTGAGTATTCTCTCGCACTGACCATAATATTCTATGTACATATTCTTCTGTTCACAGGATGTGGATCAGAAGAAAATTCCCGGGTCCCAACGTCACGCTTTGACAACAGAATGCTTGTCGCACTGACTAGGCGCTAATGCGTACCTCTCAGATCGGCAGGTCATCGGCTGGCGATATGATCGCTTGAAAAGTACGCTTCTGGAAGTTCCACACTCGCTGTTCATGGTCGGCTGCTCTCCGCCGATACTGCGGACTACGCGGAGGGGACTTTCATGACAACAAATTCAACCTGATAAGCAGAACGTAAAGGGTACGAAAGCATGTTCTCCATTTGTAAATCTGAAGTAGTACAGTGCGGGTTACTTAGCGCAGCGGCGCTCTGCACTTCGTCCCAACAACAGAAATCGGCGACGGAGAATTTGGCTTTGGCCTCGGGCGATCCCTTCTTGGAGACAGTTGTCGATCTGGGACATGCCTAGAACATTGGCAAATTTTCCACGGAAGATGTTGGTTCAAATACAGAAGACATTCAATCCAGCCAAGTACTACATAATGAACGGTTGCTAACATACGCTAGGTTTAAGCATCCCGCGTGATCTCCGAGCTACTCTGGTCGTCCCTAAGCATTGCTTCAACCGTTACACTGCTACACTAAAGGAAAGTCCACCCGTTATTGTTACACAGAATTCAAGAACTCGAAGGCGATAAATCCATGTTGTTCACTGTCACTGGAGAGAGCGTGAACAATGGTGTTGTTAGGTATAGAAGGATTCCACTTCCGTACCGTTTGCTTCAGACTATCCCACACTTAGAAGGTGCAAGTTGAACTGCAGTTGCCACCACAGAACCTGCGGCTACACCACCGGTACCCGCCAAAGCGGTGAATGCCTCCTTCCCGATATTGAAGGTAGCAGCCGCATCAACTGCGGTGATCGATATGTTTGTCGTGGTGCCGTTTGGGGCAACATATGAAAGCTGCCAGCAAGTGCCGCACAAGGTGGAGTTCCAGGTGAGCTTTGGAATGCCTCCCAAGAAGGGGAAATTGGGGACGTTTCCTAAAGTAGGCCACTTTGCTGCGAGTCCATTGGCGCCATTGGAACAGGCGGTGCTATTGAGTGGCCAAGAGGAAATGTCATAGGTATTGTCATACGTGACCCGCGTAGTTCCGCTTTGTGCGAGGCATGGCAAGACAGCAGCAGAAAGGATGGCAAGGGATGGGATAAACTTCATAATGAAAAGAAAACTTGAGGTATGGTTTGCTAAGACACTTCACAGGGGAAGAACGGCGAACCTGGGCTGAAGAGTGTTTTTTTGGCTTCATCTTTATACGCTTGTGCGCCGGGAGTTCCTGACCGTGTCCGCCAAGAATCACCCTACAACTAGCAGTTGGAGGTGGTGCCACTGGCAGTTGGAGGTGGTGCCACTGGCAGTTGGCGGTGATGCCACCGCCCGAGTAATTGGTGATGCACCGGCGACGGAAGTCCTACCCCGACCTTGAGTACGGAATGTGTGCGGGGTGCCCTGTCCGCGCGGGGCATGGGGAAAGCCCCCCTGTGCGCTGTGCAGCTGGACATTGGAAATGTTGGATTGATGCTTGATCGCCGACTCACTTGGAAAGCTCGAGTCATTGACACCCCTATACGTCTCAGCAGAAATGTACACCACGGGACGTTTTGACAAGTCGTCAAGCCCCTAGGATGAGTATGCACTCCTCGAGGTCCAGATTGATAAAAAAAAAACCCAGGTTCACCACCATTAAGTATCACAATATCGCCTGCACCTACCCTAACAACCCGCAAACGCTAGCCGGAACTGGACAGCCGCGACAGTCACCTTCCCAACGAGACAGGTTGAACGAGTAAGCCGAGTCCGCTGCGACGGTGTTTGTTTGATCATTGGCAACCGTGGCGTATATCAACTGCCAGCAGGGATCGCCGCGCACAGTGGAGTTCCTGGGAGCCTATCTCCAATGTGTGAGAATTTACTGGTAGCCTAGGGTTGTTCCGAGAGTTGGGCACTTTGCTTGGGGCCCGATGGCACCGTTGAAGCATGCAGTGTTGCCCAAACAGAAGTCGGGGTTGTTGTAGGTGGGATCCTAGGCCGCCCTACGTCACGACATTCTGAGCAAGAGCAGAGAAAGCGCAGGCAGGGAGGGCAGCAGGAACCGTGACGAGCTTCATAGTGGGTAGACAACAGGGATGCAGAGTGAACATTGTGCTATGAGCGTCCGACGGACTCGAGTGAGTTGCCCTGAGTTCTAACCCTTCATACCTGCAAGACATCAACGAACTGGCAGCCCCTGAACCTGGAGCCTTCCCACTCTTGGGCAGGTAGAGAATCATTGCCTGAATTTCAACACTGAGCGAACCCATCAGTAACGGCCAATTGACATCATGGAGGACTCATCTGCGGTCACCGTTTCCCGAAAGCTGAAGCCGCTCATCTGCACCACCGTGTAACGTTATCGCTTGGCGGTTCTGCCACCAAGTGACACCGACTATTTCAGAGCTGTGATTGGAGGACAGCTAGAAAAAAAAGGAGAGATTCAGGGTCGCCGCTACGCTAAAACCGGTTCAAATTTGGCTATAACAATGGCGGTCGATCGGGTCACCGGTTCTCGAAGACATATCGAGTGGTTTGATAAGATGCTCGATTCAGGGAGAGTCGACACAGAAAATACATTGCTTTAAAAATTGCAGAGAATGGCATGGAGCACCGTGAAGTCAATGCATCCAGTAGTGTGGTCCGTTTGATCGACAGCGAGGCTAGACGTTACTGAGTGTCAGTGTGCCCATGGACTCAGATACTAAAGCACAGTGTTTCAACCACATTCAATATCCAGCACTTGTGTGAAGCGAGTCCGTAGCCGCATAGCGGTTAGAGAGTCGGCGGTGGAGTACTTGCCTTGCCGTCTCCCCGCTGGTTGAGCGGGCTGTTCGAAGAATACGATTAGATGTCTGAAACCCAGGAATCCGAAGCGAAGGTTATCCGAGGAATGCAAGGGTGAACCGAAGATCCCCGTCAAGATGAATCCGCCAGTATCTTACATGTGACTCGCAGGATCCGATTGGTTATGATTGGAATGTTGAGACCAATTCTATCTTTCAGAACAGGGCGACGAGTAAGGACACTGTGATTGCGTTCAAGCTTCTCCCTTTGCAGCCAACCAGCATGCCTTTGCTCTGGCCTCAAATGCTTGCTTGGCTCCCGTCTCGTCGCCTCTGACCCACTTGCTCATGGCCTCACCTTGCAACCCACGACCAAAGGAGAAGGTTAGGTTAGGCAATCGGGACAGAGAGAGCGGTGAGCCAACAGGAGCTTTGTTCACAACGGCATTCACAGCATTAAGATACTTGGCAGCATCAGAATCCGACAGGCCCCCTGAAAATTTCACTGTGCGCAAGAACTTGTCAGGGGCCGAAAGTGCTTACCGGAAAGGAAAACGACACCTGCGACTGACACGGGCACGGAACGAGCAAGTGCCGTTGCTGTCGCAAGACCAATTGCTTCGACTGATGTGGTGTTGCGAGAGCGGTGTTTGAGACCTGGCTGTGGGAAGGATGGTTTGATCAACGAGCCTAAGGTACACATGATAAGCCTCAACTTTTTGTTTAACATCGTGACTCTCGTATGAACTTACCCTCGAGCAAAACGCCATAGGCAGCGCAGCGAGCATAGATCAGACTAATAATCTTGACGTGAACCTCCACACTTTTCTTCAGGTCCGCGTCCTCTGCAAAATCGACATCGGGCTCGACGATGGGGACTAGGCCGGCTTGCTGACTGATCGCGGCGAATCGTGCCAGGCTCTCTGCTTGAACTTCGAGGCCAGCCTGAGTAGGAAGAGTGGATGAATTGCAAAGGATTGGAGCCCGCCATTTGCTGAAACATGCCCCAGCCTTATAAGCCGCTTGTAGCCTAGGCAGAAGGTCGTCAAGACCTTGAGTAGCAGGCTCCAGGGGGGAGATGGGAAGAGGATGTGCATCGGTATCAGCACGCACCCCGGGGATAATTCCCCTGTTCGTCAAGACGGGAGCCAGCTGAAAGTCAATGAGTGTCTCGTGGTACAAAATGACGCCCGAAATGTAATCTAGGTTTCCGATGTTAGGTCGGTCGAAGATGGGAGTCGTGCTGGGAGATATGCATACCAGTCGGAAGCGATTCGTAAAGACACTCCCTCCAGCGCCGCCTACGATCGCGATTCTGTGCGTCAGTGTAGACGTTTGACTTTGCGTCGATGCCTTCAGCAGCCAGGAGCCTGGCCTCGATGCCTTCGATGGTCTCATCTGTGGCGTAGATGCCCTTGCCACGGGGATTCACCAGAGCTTCAGCCGTTGCGATCAGAGAGGCAGCGACAGCTGGCGAGTGATGAGGGTACAGGTATGAGAGGGGTTCAGAGTCTGCGGAAGGAGCAGCACCTCCGCTGGCAGCGAAAGTGTAACCTGGTGTACTTGTTGCGTTCAAGGACATGGAGTTGCGTTAAGATCAAGGGACAATTCCCATGAACGCAGCGATTAAATGATTTAAAGATGGCGCAGTTGGTCAGGTGGGAAGGATATGGAAGTCAAGGCATGGTCATGCAACTAAGCAAGTCAGAGAGCCCACTCCTGGAACGCACGCCGATGAGAACTGGGTGCTACGATTGTCTCCATTCACTGCAGGAGCCACGTTTGTTCCAGGTCATCTTTGACGCAAAACACTGCGGTAGGTAAATTAATGAAGCTCAGAACGAGCGAATCTGAACAAACAACCAACAAAGTGGACTCTACCGGGTGCACTCATGCACGGGCTTTTGCGACTAACCAAGCCAGCAGCGTTGCGACGGGTTTCCTTGGGCAGGTATGCCTCGACAAGGACCCGACAAAATCGACGAACCACCGAAGACGACGGTGGTGACTTTCGGCCTCCTTGGGTGTACTCGGGCTCCCGCTTTCTAACTTACACTACGATACCTCGTGAGGCTATCCCGAGTCCATCTGCTACATCAATCGTGGCGCTCACCCAATCTCTACCTAGTCACGCTCCTCTATTGCGCTTTCCTCGCCGACTGGGGTGAGCGAGAACATATCTTTATGCCCGTGAGTTGCTTGCTTGGCCACTTAGCTCACACCAACCATCACCATGTTAGTTGCGCAGATGGGTATCGGAGTATAGGCAATCGATTATCTCCCTTTCTCCTGAAGAAGCTGCTCTCGTCCGAGGAAACAATGGACAGGTGCCCAACAGCTCCTTGTCACCGCCGGACAAGAGCTCACAAATACAATGATTCGCAGTCACCTTTCCCTTTCCACGATGGACCAGCAATATAATACCCCGTGGAATGCACGTATGTACAGAGAAGAGTAGTTAATATAAGTATCAGTATCTACATTACATCGTCGAACTGCGGTGCGGCCGTGTTGATCTACCGAGTACATAAACTTTGATATGAAAAACTATGCAGCTCCACCGGAACGATGCAGACCGCATCACCGACATTTATTCCACCTCCTCCACAAAATGGCTATCAACCATTGTCCGGTGGGCATTCATACGTTTCAGTACGATCTAACATCAGTCTTATTCGCGAATTCTTGCGGAAAAATGTCACAGAGGCCGAAATCTACGCTATCAAAAGGCAATACCTAGGACTGCTCCCCCAACAGCAGATAATCGACATCTGTCTCACTTTCGAAGCCCATGCACCTCTGCAAATAAAAAGTACGCTATGGCCATATGACATCCGTGCCGCCATTGCCTCCATACAGGCCCAGAAAGCCCAACCGTCGCAGACTCAAACGTCTCCAGAGTCGGATGCGCCCTCTGCTCCTGATGTCGACAGTTCGTCGGCAGAAAAGACAACCCAACCTCAACCGAGTTCATCACAGCAGTCGACACCTGCACTAACCCAGGCCGGGCCATCCGGCTCACAGCCTGTTGCATCTCAATCACCGATCCCCCCCACAACCCCAGGTTCACATTACCCCCATCACGCGTACTACCATCCCACTTATCCACATGCGCCCTACTATACTTCTCCTCACCCGACGTATGGCTACCCTTACCCTTCGTATCCTCAACCTCCCCCAATGTACCCAGTCAATCCGGCGAGCCACCATCCGCCATTGTTCACCAATACACCACTTGTCCACCCTCCCCATCCTGCTCCGGAACCGCCTCCTGCGTTCAGTAGTGTTGACGATCTTCCAAGTTATGAGGAGATGATCGTTGAAGCACTCGTAGACTCGGGTGACCCCGAAGGATGCGCACCAAAGAGTCTCTTCAGCTGGATGGCGATGCATTACCCTCTGCAAACGAATTTCCGTCCCTCAGCCAGTCAAGCTTTGCAAAAAGCTTACAAGAGAGGCCGCCTGGAGAAAGGGAGTAATGGCAAATATCGGCTTAGCGAAAACTGGGAGGGTGGTAATGTATGCGTACAAGTTCCTCATTCTTACACGGTGTTTGCTTAGCTCAGGCTCATCCTAGACTTCCAGGCGGACGACGCGTCGTCCGCAAACCCTTGCGCAAACTGCGTTGCCCGGCCCACAGCCGGCTTCGTCGTCACCATTTACACACGCTCCTCTTGTGCCTCATGGAGCTGGTAACTTGCAAACTCGCCTTCCCCCTCCCGGACAACCCCCAGGATATGGGGGGTATCCTTTTGGATACCCATATCAAGGCTCTGCGTCGGGATCTGCGCATGCACCGGTTGCCCGGGGTAGCTCGGGAATAGCTTCTCAGAAGCAAGCAGCCGATGCTGTTGACCGCGAGATAGGGGAAAGCAGCGATGCTTGGGAGGCGGCACAGAACATTCTGAAGGCTATCAACTTTGGACAGCTTTTCCAAATTTCGAACGAAGAGAACAGGGGAGGAGAGCCTTTGACGTCTGGTAATTTACCCAACCAACAAGCAACTGCTGATGGACCCGATAAGCCATCGTTGCCTTCGGGTGCAGTATTTCGCGAGGAATCTGCTAGTTCTCGTCTTGATGGTGCGGGAAAATCGACAGAGCTCAATGCGGAAGAAAGAGCAGCATTACAAGCACAACTTGCGCTTCTAGCCGCGCAGTTAGCAGAACTCGCAGATGTCAGTGAGGACGAGCTTTCACACAACCTGGAGGTTTCACAAAGGACCGCCGACACGTCCGGCGCGTATACGCCTCAGGTTCTAGGTGAAGGATCAGGTGTAGGTGATGAGAGTGATGACAATGACAATGAGGACATGGTAGAGGTCCCGGTGCCGATGGCGTCTCTGACAGCCTGAGCCAAGTACACTCATTATCTTCCAGTTTGTGACTATACGTAGGTCAATCGCATCGTCCTTGCCGTCTCTCACGAGGATTGTGATCTCGCCATTCTCATTGTGGTTGAACCGTTCTTGCTTGAATCTTTGGGTAGCAGTTGCAAGATTTCCAATTCACCCGAAAGGTATTGGAAATAGTTCTTACCGCCCAACGATTTTACCAACCGAGTTGGCTCCGTGCATGAGCTGCTGTTCTTATTACTTATTTATAATTAAGCGTCACATACGGCGTAACTTTGTCTGCGACGGATTCTATACTCAACTTCTCAGCGTATGCACGCGCGGGACACAGAATCGGGCACGAAGTGACTGTGAACTCGCCAGCATCTATGCACTCACAAGAGGAAGGTGAAAGGGTTGCAATGGTTGTCATTTCATACGGGGGACTAGAATCGCTGCGAGTCGCAGTGCACACTGCAGGGATAGCAGAATGAGATGTGACCTGACGGACTTCATACAACCTTATACTGGTTCGTCGGCAGCGCTGAAAGCTCACTCCAAGTGTTGAGGGATGGGGTGGGTAGACAAAAACACAATTAACAGTCGAGATACAGGACACAAGGTAGCCGCATGCCGCAAAAATAGGAGCTGTCGTACAGTGTCGTCGCATTCAAAGGCGTCAATTGATCTTTATCAGCTCTACCTCGAATTTCAAAGTAGAGTTTGGAGGAATCACAGGGGGGAATCCCCGAGACCCATAAGCCTGTATGGCATCAGAAAAAAGTGGTTCGGGACAGAGACTTGGCGCCTACATAATCCGGGGTGATAACTAAGTTCGCCTTTTGACCGACCGACAATTGCGGGACGCCTGTAGGGGGATGAACCCTAGTGGTATCCTGAAAGAATCTGACCACTCACCCTCGTCCCATCCTTTGATAACCTTGCCAATACCAATTTTGGTTTCAAAAGGAGAACCGCTGACATTCGATGGGAAGATCAACACACGGATGAGCGGACGTGAACGTGAACGTACCGGTCCCTGCTTGAGTCGAAAATCTTACCATCCAAGAGTGTACCGACATAATGAATCTGCACTTTATCTATTGCGATATCAGTACGATCATGTTTGGGATTGCGGGATGGACGTACCCCCAGATTTCGGGAAGTTGGTGCCATCCCCAGGAGTGATCGTCTCGATGGTGACGCCCTATGACACTGTGTCGGGACACGGGGGTACTAAAAGGTGTTGTGTTGTGTAACTCACCATTGTCTACAAAATCGATGACCAAGACACGGTGGTGTGGAGGACAGGGATTTGTGGCAATCACTTATAGTGGCAGGGGGGCGGAGTGCGGATCTTGATCCGAATCTGGTATACGACTCGCGATCACAGATTGGTTATCGATGTCGATACGATGGAATGATATATGATGTGTGCTCAGTCACCATTCGTACGCCATCCCCTCTTGTCTGGTTGGTTTTGGTTTGCTTTCGCGCAAGTCTTTGCAGAGTCGCAGACCCCAGGCTCGAAGCAGCGCGCAGCCGTTTCCTGCAGCGGAGTACCGTCGATGAGACAACGAATTGACCTCTACTCTGGTCAGCAGAGGTATCGATAAAAGGTTATCTCACCTATTAATAGCTCGTCCGATGCGGGGAAGATCACGATGAACAACTAGATTATCGTCCCTGTCGGAAAAAAAGGGGGGGCTGATTTGAAAACGTATGAACACCAGGTCAAGGCATTTTTATACCCTTGCTGAACGAGGCGAGTCACTGGACTCAGCAAACCCGGGAAACCGTATGCAAATAGATATGACATTCGGGAAGGCCGCTGTAACGATGTTAGACAGGCCTGCTAGCAGAATCAGATGCCACCAAACAAAACGGGTCACCGGCAATCGAGTCGAAAAGCTAGGCACCGCGAGAAATGCAAAGATGAAGCTGTCAGAAATTTTCTTGTCGCACGGAAAGTCAATCTGGCTAGCCGCGCCATGGGTAGGTCCTCGCTCATATCACGGAAGAGATCAACAAAGGCTCCAAGGCCACACCGTTGGCTGTATGAATGTGTATGCCCGGTGCAAGGCGGAATCCGTCGGCGCAACGGGTATCGTGCGAAGAGCAGAGCACAAGGCGAACAAGTATTGGACGAGAAAAAGGTACTTTTCTGATGCCTTCTTTAGCAGGATCGTTGATGGTTACTCGAAACGCAAACGTCTGCTTTATCTTGAACAACGAATATGGGATCTCTTTAGGTGTTGAGCTAAATTGATGTCAGCAACCTCTTTCACATGTTGCTTTATGAGCGCATCTCTCAGCGGTTGGCTGCGCACGAATAGCTTACGCCAGCGCTCTTCTTAACATTCCATACAGTCTTGTAAGTGTCCTTGGCTTTCAGCTATCTTCAAAATCAGAGGATGTCTTCGTGGTCATTTTGGGAAGAGTGTCCTTCCTCCCGCCCTTTCTTTCCTCTGGTGCAACCCACAGTAGTATGTTTACTTCACTGGTATGGGATTCTTTCGAGTTTAATCGTAGACCTCGGCCCGATCAGCAGACAACCGATCACACCATCGTTGCAGTATATTTTCCTCACCCAAGGACCCATCGGTCAATTACCCACCAGGTTGTTGCCAATGACAACGCTACCCCTGTCCAAATCGTGTATAGCGTTGCTACGCAGCCGGTGATTGCCGCGGTGAGTGGTTATGTTGCCTCGATCTCACTGACAAGCGTGCCAGATCTCCTGCCAGTGTACACGGTGCATAGCTGAACACACTTCCTCAGAGCCTTCTGTATCGAAGCATCATTGTAACAGCCTTCCCCGCATATTGGAACCTTCACAGTCTCTCACACGCTTGATATATTCCGCTTGGGGATTGCACCTTGTGCGCATACTGTCGTAAGGTTGGCCACGAGGCCTTGATTTATTGCGCGAGCTGAAAGGTCTCTGACTTTATGATGCCGTTGCGTTCTTACGTTCTAATGACACAGGTCATGATAGCCTGAGGTAAGTACTTTTCCACTGCCAGTGGCATGATCTTCGTGAAGCTCTCGTATGATGATGTTACATATTAGTCAAACTCGCCGTTATGGTGCGCCTCTTCAGTCCCGTCAGATTAAGTCAGATTAAGAGACGAACCCGTGTAGGCAAGCTTAGTTTGACGTGCGAAGTCGTTTCCCTCGCTGCCCCACACCTGCATAGCCGTGACCTTGCACCGAAGCAAGCCAAAGACATGTCACTTAATGGGCGAGGTTGACTGCATTCCAGCGCAAGGCGTCGTAGATTCGCAGATCAGTAACAGACACGCAGCTCGTTCGTCATTTATAAAATATGACGAATTCATTCACGACGCCGGTCCAACACTTGGTATGAACGTATAAATGAGAGGCAGCAAATGGGTGTCATGTGAACGAGCATGTACTCCTGCGGGCTTTGCTGACCGCTTACTGAGAAGCCTCGCACTTGGCGCGAGGGATGCTTATTGATTAGAGTGTCCACGGATTTTGACTTGACAGGGAAGAGCTTCTCTCAAGCTTGTCAAATCCTGGAAGTCGTGCTCACCCGACGGTCCGCTCAAACACTTAATTCCCTGGACAGGGAAGACACGCCCGATACGGGTAGCCTTGCCACATCATAACCCCGGAACGAGCGTTCCGGCGCCACGTCAACGGCCGAAGAATAACTACCATCCCTGACAAACATATGATTCTCTTTAGTTTTCGGGCCGCGGTCATGCAAGTTGCCCCGTCTGCCTCGCCGTGGTCGCACTACAATGCGGACGGAGACGGAATGCGAAACAAATATATGACTTATTGACATGGGGACGGTGGCCGCGCACATGAATGAATGAAGCATGTGGCTCTCCTCGGCATGATTAGGACTTGTGTGTCCTGTGAGGTCGATCAATGGGTCCCACAGAGTAGCACGAATTTACCTTGACTCTTCCGACGTTTGGCACGCGAAATGTATCCGTTTTTGTTTTCCGCGACAGGATCGTGGCGTACTTGGATATCAGAATGACCTCAGCCTGGCCTGTCTACGGAACTGACAGTCATCGGTCAACATTCTTGGGACATCCTGGCCATGAGGCGCTTTATCCTTGGCAGGAATATTAATCTATGGCATACCGACCAAAATCATGTTCCGCAAATGGATTTTATGGACCGAGCAAGCATGGTGTACCTGATATTTCTTGATGAAATTCAGAAAAAAAGATATTGTATTCTATATTATGTTTTTTTGTTCATGTATTTTTGATAAAACACCCTGATCCAAGTGCCTTACGATGCTTTTGTGTCCGAAACATCTAAAATTCTCATTTATGAAAAAATTCGATGCTTGCAGTGCGAGGTGTCCACTCCCTACTTAAATCTCGGGGCATCCTTTCAGGCACATAACTTGCCAAGATCAGGCGTAACTGGAACGAGTCTGACCGATCAGATGTGGACATGCTGTGAACATGTCCGCACAACCTGACAGTACAAAGATGGCGGCCTCCGCCGACACGCAGCAAGTGGAATGTGTGGGGCATGGGGTAATTTAGGCTGTAGAGGGAATGGGACGAGTGACGTGTGGAAAAAACTGGCCTCATGAAAATGCGCCCATGGCAGTGCTGGACGGATCTAAGAGTGGGCGGAACAGAAGCACCCGCGGACACCCGCAGGATGACAAGTTCAAGTCGCCGAACTTCATCCTCTGCGGATAACGACGATAGCGATCATTCAGGATCTCGAGTCAGCTTGACAAATATCCCACAGCACCGATGGCAGAATTCATCAATTCATGAGACATGTACGTTGTACAGTGTTACTTACAATAAACCGATGCAATGCGATTGCGAATGTCAGAAGTCCCAAGAATATAGAATCATAAGGAAAAGAAAATACTAAAGGCAATAGCGCAATCATTAATAGTCTCCCATCGAGTATGTGCCCAACCAACCCGAACAAAACTCGTCCCCAATGACCCCCAGCTTATTAGTCCAAGCTCCATATACTAACTGGTAATGTAAATGCGCAACTAGTGGTACAGATGCACAGAACTGAAACAAAGAGAATATTATCGAGTACAAGCGTATGACGCAGAGATATGGAATTTTTGTTTGGAAGGCATCATGATGTGGCGCGATTAGGAAAGACGACGAGGTCATTATGTGCGGATGGGATGATAAACATGTGTGCGTGCGTTTGTAATGCTGAGGAGAAATGCGAGTGAAAGCCGATAAGTCAAGGGTATGCGTCGTAGGTTGGCGGTATAACCGTCGTCGTCCCTCCGCAGATGCAACCTGGGTATAAGTTCGTGGCGCTCCAAAGGCAACGACATTTCTGGCATCATCTACCACTTTCGTTCGGGACTGACTTCCTTTCCATGGAAGAGAAAGAGGCGCTTAAGAGGTTGGACAACTTCTACCTCGACTTCGACCTCCGTTGGGTATCCGTCGACAAGACGCGTTTCAATACGCTTCTCCTTCTTCTTCGGAGGCATCATGATGGGATATGTCTTGATGTTATCGTATGACCACGAACGGACTGAAGCCAAATGAGCAACGATGCTAAAAGTGGTATTCGCAACATACCTTGAACCTGAGGTCGGGACGACGCTGATGCAGATGCAGATGGACTATGTTGTTCGTTCCATATACTATCCTCACTGATGGCGCTAGGATAGCGACTCAGTGGGCTGCACAAACTTGCGGAGGAAACGCTCTGGCTAGATGCGCTGTGTGCCCGCATGGTGACATTAGGAACGAGCAGACGACCTTCGGCACCCGCCTTTAGAAGAGGAGTCTCTCGACGGCGACGAGAGGATGTCGATGCGGAAGACAACGGAGGAGTGGAGGGGAAGAGAGCAGACCGCGACTCGCAACGCCGAGATAGAGGAAGGGAATATTTGGCGTACAACTCGTCAGTATAGGACTGACTCGAGCGGGAAAGAGGTTCAGATGATCGAGGCTGTGCACGAAGAGAGGAGGAAGAACTCGATGTCGCGAGGTCGCTGGTTGTCCACTGGACACCCCTGCTCGAGGCAGCAGCAAAAGAGGATTTACTTGGCATACCAACGGTTGCCACGGAATCTGAACGAGGAGAGAAGGAATATACAGATTCGCGCCAAGCATCACTACCGTCCGTCCAGCCAGGGATTGGCTTCTGAGGGGGAGGTAATTCGTTCCGAGATGTGGGACGTTTAGTGGCAGGGTCGGCGCAAAGGGCAGCTTGAATTCGCTTAGCGGCCATCATGACGCCGCCCTGATAATCATTGCGGAACTCAGGGACAGTTGCGGCAGTGGATTGAACAGGAATAATTGGTGGCGGAGGAGGTAATGGAGGGAAGTCATACATCGCAGCAAGCGTGGCAATGCTGGGAGAAACGGTAATGATGTCGGATGCAGACGAAAGGCGCGAGTCAAGTGATGAGCCACTGCTGGACTCGTCCTCGGAATCACAGGAGACGGGGTGTTCGAATGAATTGTGAGGCACCGGTGGGAGAGGAGGAGAGGCCTGATCTGGGTTGAAATTGATGGGAAGAGCACCATTGAATCTGTTCAAATCGGCCATCCTGCATTCATCAGAACAATAAAGGGGGATGGGCCCTTGATCGATGACGGTACGAAGTTTGATTGGTGCGGTGGGCTTGGTCTCAAGCTGAATCTGGGATTGTGGGGGTGAGGGACGGGTCTTGTTGGCTGCAGTTGTCGAATCGGAGCGTTTGGGCGCGCCGTTTAGTTTCACGCGGCCAGTCCCGTGACCACCACCTCTTGGGCGTATGGTGCCCGTCCTTGTTCGGGAGGTGCGCGCAGTGACGTCGCCTTGTTGGTTTTTCGAGACTGGAGGATAGATGAGCTGGGAGAGAACAAGAATAGACTGAGGCTTACGAGACGGGGAATCTGGGGTGGGAGGACCTGGGGGGGCGGGTTGTTCGGGGAGCGGTTGGGCGACGGCGACTGTGAAGCGCTTTGGCATGATCTGCCTGTCGCAGGTGGGACACCAGGACTCTTCGTAGTTCATGTCCATTGTGGGGAGAGAAGAGAGGAGAACTGGGGAGATATAAAGGGAGGGGAACAAGAGCGGGTGAGACAAACAAAGGCGATTGGAATGGAAGGGAATACCCACGAGTGCCACAAGGACGGAATGGAGGAGGATAAGAGGAGGGAATGGACGACGTGGGTGGCGGCGAGGAAGAGAGAAGGGGCAGGGAAAAGACCGTCTTAATATTTGATTTGCTGATTCGCATCGCACCCGGTCCAACAGGGTTTCCAATTTGGTAAGTCCACTGTGTTGAATTCTGTCCCGCATTGCCTGAAAATACGCCGTGTCTTTCTTTGCAAATTCCGTTATTACCTGTGATTATGTGATCAGTCATTTCCATCGGCAGACCAACCGCGGAGCCTCGGGCGGCCCATCTGCGCCGGATATGGCAAGTGCATGCTGTTACAGTGATGGCAGCGTTGCAGCGTGTTACGTATCCCACAGATGCCGGCCCAGCCCTGCACTCGCCACTCGCCGCCCTCGTCCGGCCCGCCCATTCCTGCCCAGACCCTGTCTCACCCCGACCAATCCCATGCCAATCAACGCCGTGAAACCTGCGCCACCGGAATTTCCCGCCCA
Organism: Xerocomellus intermedius; assembly: GCA_038090955.1. Classification (NCBI taxonomy): domain Eukaryota; kingdom Fungi; phylum Basidiomycota; class Agaricomycetes; order Boletales; family Boletaceae; genus Xerocomellus; species Xerocomellus intermedius. The sequence continues at coordinate 68,956 of JBBPNP010000031.1, forward strand.
GCAGGAACACCAGCCCGTGCTCGTCGTTGCCTCGTCGGGTTCCCCCGCGTGTTCCCTCCGCCCCCCATCCCTGCGCAAATCTCCGATTACCCATCCCCGGCTCGGATGCCCGCATGTGCGTGGCCATCCCACGTGCACTGGCTAGCACCCCGTGAATCCCCGCAATCAAAATATCACAGTCTGTTGCATCATCAAACGCGCTGCTGATGGCACCCCGATATATTCGTTTCGGCTGTTGAGCTCATTGGCAACCTTGGCAGACCTCACGCTTTGCCTTGAAGCACATGTCTTCTAAGCAGACAGCTCAGCGGCCTGACCACAACTCAGTCTCCACCACCTGTCAAAGCTGCAAACAGCCACGAGACTCTCCGCACCCCCATATGGGTCCTGTTTGCATCATCGACGTTCCCACTGGCAGCCCATCAGATTAAGCAAACAGGAACAACTCTCAGGTCCTGATGCTATTGGATTTGCCAGCATCACATATGTACAATGTACCCTCCTCATCCTGCCTCCTCCGGCTACTACGTGTCTTCGAAAATATTATTTTGATGTCGTGCTCGAAGATGAGCCTTAATGCCTGCGAGCAATGACCAACCCTCCAACACTTCTTCGGATGCGGCCGTATCAAAGGAGAGTGCTCCATGCCTTGTTCACCGGATCAAAATCAAATACTTTCAATCGGGAAAATACTAGGTAGGGCGCGCCAGCACTTGGCCCCATATCCATTAATACGGAACTGTACAGTGCAGGCAAGTAGGTAGTTAAAGTACTACACTTTGAAGGAACTCGATATTGACTACCAACCAAGGTCTTCTCACTCGCTTGCCATATCAGTGTTTTTCGTGCTCGCTAATCGTTGGACAGGTTTGTTCCGACCAGGCTCTGGGCCAGCCGGATTGATTCAGTACGGAATTTATGTGCTTCCCTTTCGCACGGACGCTATCTAAAGGCTGAATGTCCTCGAAACGTTCAGAGAACCACATACCACGCCAAGAATAATATCACGAGACCCCCAATTCTCAAAAATCGCAAGCTTTTAAAGTGAACTCACCTCACAGGTGACACCTTGTGTACTAATCCACATTCTGATTTTCCTAATGTCGTTCCTCACTCGGTTACACGCGGGTTGACGATTTCAGCGATGCGTGACCCACATGTGTACGCTTGTCTCCAGGACTACAGCCAGCTATGCTTTCCGGTGTCTTCACTGAATCCCAGAAGCTTTTGCCCAATTAATGCACCACAGGTCTTCTCCGCTGTTCCTACTCACGAATTCAGCGGAGGCACAAATCAAACCCTTTTGGACAGTCGACCAGATATTGAAGTGTCTTTGATGCGGCGATCCTAACTCTCCGCCATAGCACTGTAAAGTAGACCGAGCAACTCAATTCATAGGCAAGTTCTGCCACGCCCTGAAACGCTGGCCAACCTGAATTGGTTACGTTGTGGTCTGTGAAATAGGTTTCACTCGCGTGTTGAGATCAGTGGCGTTGGTAACTTAGGTACTCAGAGTGGAGCAGCTGAGATGCAAGGTCGTCCAACAACGCTGAAGGCACCCTCTCATTGGCTGATCTGAACCTTCTAAGCGATCCCTAAAAGCGCCTTTCCTTTATTAGAGATGGCCAGGCCTTTGGCTTGCCAACTTCGCCAGTGACGTATGTCCTGTGTATGTGGAGGTAGGGTGGAGTTACTGTACTCACTGATCAATGCATTGTATGGACAGTCTCAGAGGGCCGTATAGCCACAGAGAAAATTCCACGTTCTCGGAGGCAACTCGGGGACATGAAACGCCAGGGGCGCATCGGCCGAGCGTCCCCTGTCTACATAGTTACATCAATATACATAACCGCATCAGGGTTGCTGCGGCCGATGCTATCGGCGATGCTAAACCTGGTTTGGCAGACTGTAAACCTCACCCTCCCTTAAGAATGGTAAGTGGTTCTTAAGCTACGTCAACCATGACCGTGCGCGGAACACAATGCGGACACCATATCGGTAATGGAAGACCATTTGTGAAATTTTTGCTAGTATGCTACTGATGGACGAACGTTCATGGTAATGAACCTATTATCGATTTGAAGCTACGTCAAAGCGGTCCGTTGTGTACGGCGCACTTATGCCCTTTGGGAGGTGCCTTGTCTTGAAAAGTAAGCTTCCAAGACTGGGTAATTTCAGACACGATGATCCGGATCTGTTCGATTCGGACAAAGGTATTTTACGTGGAGAAGACGGTCTGACGCGATGCCGACGATGAGTTGACAACACGATTTAAGGAGATTTTCTCTTGGATAAGAAGATGATACAGATCGATAATCGCGACGTCGATGGGTCGTGTCGGATGGGTGTTTGATCGGCTCTGGAATCCCTCGGCTATGGGGACTCATCGCGAGGTCGATAGGTGGTGTCGGATACTTAGGTTTGATCGGTCTGGAACCCGTCGGCCTCTGGGGACGTATGACACATCCACACCGATATGAGCATCGATTTTGCTTTCGGCAGACAAGCGACGACAACGACGACGCCGCAGTAAGTGGACTTGACCGAGAACCACCGAGAATTTTGTAGGCACCAGTCAGGACTGGTACCATTCGGAACGGCGTGTAATCATTGGTTGTTGGAATGCTAAAACTCGATTCGCTGGAAGACGCAATCACGGCAACTTCAGGGTTTTAGGCTTTTGATCATTGACAAGCTCGGATAACCCGTGCCACTGGCGTGGGGTTGTTCGCTAACATCCAGGCAAGTGCTAGTGATATTCACCATTCGTTCGTCATGTAAACGCTGAAAAATGCAACCCTCCCCTCACGAAGTCATCTTGGCCAAGTAAATCGGCGAAGAGGGTTGTGTCTTGATCTTGGATAGAATCGAATATCACACGAGTCATCATCCGTTGTCCCCGCTGGTTCTTCACAGCGCCGCGTCAACCAACATGTCAACGAATGACCACAGAGCACTTCCTCGAGACATCGGAGCCTTCCTTGCAAATTACCCAGGGATCCTGATATCGGACCCAGAGCACGATCCTTCTGCGAACTATCTCTTCTACCTCAATCAGTTGCGATGTCGGCCCGATAGCTTGTTGATAGAAGAGATACATTCAAAGTGAGTGGCGGGATGCCCTTGAACTGGCTTGGATTTCCATTCAGATGAGAGAGCAGATGGTACACTGACTATGACGAACTCGAGTCGAACCATGCATACATCCAATGGCTGTAAGTTCTACCTTCGTTAATAATAATTCCTGACGTGTAGGCCGCTTCAGATTTCCGATCCAAGAGGAAGGGATGAACGTGGATTCTTATCGGCTTTTACCTCATGAAATCGGAATGATGAGGAGCAACGAGAAGATCATCTGCCGTTTGGTGAAGTCATACAAGATGATGCTCGACTTCTATGGCATGTGTCTGCTCTCGGATACGGGGTTACTCGGGCGTTCGCTCCCTCCTCGGGATTTTAAACCACGCTACCGAAATTTCCTCAGTGAGTCGGTCTCTATAAATGTCTCCTGTAGGTTGAACTTGAACATGGTCTGCACCGCATGGCTAGGGAAAACACACAACAATCTACGCATCACTCGCATTCTCAAGTGCCTGTCTGAACTGGGACTGGAGCACTTGAACGCCGGCTTTCTCCTGCATGTTTTAAACGAGCAAAGTGAAAATGGTATGCTCAATTCCGCGTCGCTGCGACTCAGCATGGACCGGTGGTGGGCTAGCTGTATACGGGATGGCCATCAGCGAGACTGGGTTAGCCGAGCTATTACAAAAGTTAGAGCTGGAGGACTGTTCACAAGGGAGATGTATGAGACCGCGATGGGGATTAGGCAGTCAACGGGAAGGTTCCCTGTTGATATGTTAGTGACTTAGAATTCAATCCAGCTCAGCTTGTAGTCCCACTACATAGGAGTCATGTATTTTAGCTCCGGCCAAGAACGATGTATACAAGCTGTCCATGATATTACAATAAGAATACAAACAATATTACAATTGTCGAGACTATGCGGAGCACAACGCTATCAGCCGTCGCAATAATCGAGGTGATGATGAAGGTTATACTTACATCCTTGCAAGAGATACCCGAAAGACGGCATGGTCATTGCAGACCTTGCAGCCTGGCAATGATCATGTCTTCTCTTTTCTGCACATACATCGGACTAACAGACTGAAAGAGTTCTTCTATCGACTCATGCGTCTGTCCGCCATCAAACTTGAAACATAAGTTCAGATCAGCGATCATGACGGTCGTAAAATGATGCAAATTCACCTGATAGCCACGCATGTTCAAGGACACTCTGATGGTAGTCCCCTCCAGTAATGTAACGACAGCAGTCGCCTCGTGTGGCGAATACTGTCTTTCGATCTCGTACTGGCTCAAACCAAAGGACTGCTCGGAGAGGGAACGGCTCAGTTCGTTGTAGTAGAAAGAGGAGGATGGAGAAGCCATGTTGGCAGTGTCCTGTGGATTGCGTCTCCATTCTGTAGGGGAGATGCGGTTATATAGCCTCGTCATCCAGCAAGGGGTGGACATGTTATCTTGCCATACAACTGAAAGCACAGGAAGTCCACCGCCAGAAGTGAAGGCCGAGGCTCGGAGTAAGATAACAGCGGCCCTTCAACAAATGATCAAGATGATTATTTGCACGGTTCTTGACCCTGTTGCCTATCACAGATTGTCATACTAGCGGGTGGATTTGTCAAGAATGCACCGCGTATTACCGCTACTGCAACTGAGAAAGCTTTGAAAAACAAATTGTTGGGCAATCAGCCGAAATCACAGTCTGATTTCGAGGGACCTGAGCATCACCCGGGCCGGCGCCTGAAGACTTCATCCTGTACAGGAATGTACTAAAAAGGCAATCCTCCTGCTAAGCAGATGTTCACGGTTTGTGCATTTTATCTCATGTAACTCGTGGCCATGTCAAGCCGGAACAGGTGTCTGATAGTTCGTAAAGATGAATTCATCATATGTCGATGTAGGAGAATGTGCAGTTTCTTTCTGCACGGATTGACAAGCCTACATTGTGGAGAAACATTGGAGTGCCAGAAAAAATCAAGGAGAGAACGGAGGACGTCGGGATGCACAAGGTTATCGGCTGAAGTGAACGTTTCGAGACAGGGGAATTCGATGAGGGAAACTTGAATACAATGCAATCCACTTACGCTGTCCAAAGAGGGTTGTAACACGAGGGGAAAGAAGCTGAACAAACCCCTGCAACAAGTCATCATGTGGTATCAACACTGTGCACCATAAACTTTAGATTTAATCGAAAGCTCCCGACAATCGCAGGAATTGACTGCCCTTGATTTCAATTTGTGGTGGGAGTGGGTCTTAAGCAATAAGGCCGTGGAAGGCGTGTGGAAGTCTGTGGACAATGCGGCTCGTGACCAGGAGGGCAACGTGGACCCAGGGATCACCGGCCCGCAGGTGCAGGATTGGGGGTTCGACCTCCGGCTGTACGAGGGAAAAGAAATTGGTATGTCACCCGAACCTTCCGCGGGACCTTGTTCGTCAACGGGCGTCGTTACGTATGGGTCGGAAAACCCAACTTCCACCCTATCGAACAGTGCCTACGCAGGGGGATGCTGACACACTGCAGACTAATTCAGTTGTTTGTGGGTTCAGTTTCAGCGTGCTCGCGTTATAATTTAAAATAAAATAAAATACCTGTGAACCTTGCGATTTCGCGACGGAATAGGACTGAGACGCCTAGATGCGGTTTCCCTCGCCCCACCAAAGCATTGAACGGGATGGAGGCTAAAGTCTTGTTTTTAACCGACTCCCAATTGCTGAAGGAATGGGCACTAACATAGTTGCCCAGAAAGAGAACATACCATTTTTGGGAGTGCGTACCGCTCGGACAAGCGCCTTGCATAGTCACTACCGCAGCTTTATTCTTGAACGTAACTCGTAGACGGCGCAAAGCTACTTCATTAGACGCTCAATCGCTGTGAAACTCGCGCCACCCACAAGCGCTTTCTCCGTCAGAGATTAGTGATTCTTAGACTCTCCAGCTTTGCCCGACGGTCGGAACAGCAGTCTATTGGCATGGACGTAGTCAAGGCAGTGGAGACGTACATCACAAAGTTGGTGTCTACTCCTTCAGCTATGAAAGTTCTCCTTCTTGATACGCACACGGTAAGGTTGTCCAGCTCACGTTGCCGTGTATTGACCTCCCTCTCCTGGTTCTGCCAGACGCCAATAGTCTCTCTTGCCTCGACACAGTCAACGCTTTTGTCGCATCAAGTTTATCTCACGGATCGAATTGATAATAGGTTGCGCAACCCAATGCCTCACATGAAATGTGTCTGTTTTTTGCAACCTAGCGAAGGCAGCATTGAAGCAGTGTGCACAGAGCTGCGTGAGCCCAAGTATGGCGAATATTACCTGTGTCAGTGCGTGGATTCTTTCGGTAAACCGATATCTGAACTAACGTTCTTTGATCGACCAGATTTTAGCAATGTTTTGAGTAAATCCTCGATCGAACGCCTCGCTGAGGTAGACGAGTTTGAGGTGGTGCGAGAAGTGCAGGTAGTGTAGCTGACCGTTCTTTGCGGCGAGTGGAGTTGACGTCTCTACAGGAATACTTTGCGGACTACGCGCCTCTTTTGCCTTGTCTACTCTCTCTCAACCACTTGCCCACTGTCAGCAAACCATTGTATGGATCATCTCCCAACAGCTGGGATAATACCGCTCTAGAGCACAATGTGCAGGGAATCACAGCCGTTCTTCTCAGCTTGAAGAAAAAACCTGTCATCCGGTATGAGAAGATGAGCGGCATGGCCAGAAAACTGGCCAATGAAGTTCAGGTGACTTATCTTTCCGTCACCATCCTACTATATTTATGTCTGTGCAAAGCATCGTATCCAAGCAGAGTCGGCCTTATTCGATTTCAGGCTTACTCAAGTGGCACCGCTGTTACTCATCCTTGATCGGAGAAATGATCCTGTCACACCTTTGCTATCTCAGTGGACATATCAGGCTATGGTTCATGAACTTCTCGGCATCCAGAATGGAAGAGTCAACCTCAGCATGGTTCCTGACATCGGGCCTGAACTTTCTGCAAGTTCATTTCCGCTGGATTTGTTTCCACCTGTCCCTCACACCTTCGATAGGAAATTACTCTCACGACCTCCACTGATCCGTTTTTCCAAGCACATTACTTGTCGACGTTTGGTGATCTTGGTACTTCACTGGCAAACTATGTCCAATCTTATCAATCACGGTCACTCGCTCAATCACCCTCGGCTATCAACTCAATATCTGACATGAAGCGGTTTGTTGAGGAATATCCTGAGTTCAGGAAGCTTGGCGGAAACGTCAGTAAACATGTTGCCCTGGTCGGGGAACTCAGTCGGTTGGTTGAGAGAGATCATCTGTTGGACGTCGGTGAAATAGAACAAGGCCTTGCGACGAGTTCGGGCTGTGATTTCAAGGTCCGTATAATGTTCGAAAGTCCACCTTTACGCCCTCAATCGTACGTTTGAGTATAGACTGTCCAGGCTCTCGTCTCGAATAACACTGTGCCTGCATGGAATAAGCTCCGGATTGTTATTCTATACGCGCTCCGCTATCAGAAAACACAAACGAGCAACATTGGTACGCTCATCGATCTCCTCCTTTCCAACGGAGTTTCAACGGAGGAAGCAAGGGTGAGCACATTCTATCCTTTATGTTCAACACTGATTGATTCGTCTAGCTTGTTTATGTCTTTTTGAACATCGCTGGTTCTGATCAGCGGCAAGATGATTTATTTTCGGTGGAGTCACTGTTAGCCAAGGGAAGGTCTGCGTTGAAAGGCCTGAAGGCAAGCCACATTCATGTTGTAACCGGTATCTACTGACAAGTGGTATAGGGTGTTGAAAATGTCTACACTCAACACACCCCACACCTCTCACAGACATTAGAAAATTTGTTCAAGGGGCGTCTGAAAGAGACCAGCTATCCGTTCCACGATGGTGCGGGAACGAACCTTGGCTTGCAGCGGTACGCTGCATGATCCCACTGAATTTCTCATCCTAACGATCGCTCCTCAGGCCGCAGGATGTTATTATTTTCATGATCGGTGGGGCAACGTACGAAGAGGCCAGAACAATTGCTTTATTGAACCAAGATTCTGCTTCAACGGGAACGCGGGTGTTGCTTGGCGGCACATGCGTCCACAATTCGTCCAGGTACTTCACGCCAATTTCGGTTCTCATTATTTTGGTGCTGACCTCCACCAGCTACTTGGAGATGGTTCGCGCTGCAGCAAAGGGCTTTCCCAACTCTGTGTACGAGCCACCACCAGAATCATCATTAAATGCGCCATCATTAAACCTCAATTTGGGCGGCGTCAATGTCAGTCTTGGTGGGCCAAGTGGCTCGGGGGTATACAGAACGAGCTCAGACAATGTTGGAGTTCAGGCCGAAGGCATCAGAGATGGTGTGCGCAATTTATTCGGCAAGGTAAAGCAGGGTGTGGACAAGATTGGATTATGATGGAGGCATAGTTGGCCTGATCGCAGCTATGCACCTTAGGTTGCTACTAGCCACCATCCCTGATGGAGAGTACGAGTCCGATCACCTGAATTTTTTCAATGAAATCTCGGACTCCCCAAGTCCTTGTATAGGTGGCTCGGAACACTTGTCGCTTCGGAGAAGATCATGCCTAATTTAGTCACGTGAAGCTAGAAGTGTACGACGTGTCATTTTGGTGTCATTCTCATTTCTCTTTCTCGACGCAACGATTCTCGTTCTACACTTTATTCGATTTTCACGGTCGCTCTCCTTGACCACGGATTGGTACGATGGCGAAGGGCTTTCTAGCAGGCCTCAAAGGCATTGATGCCTTTGGGAAGGTAAATCGTTGTTTGCGCCTTCTTGTGACACGTCGGCACTCATATCTTACCACTTGTCAACTGCTAGACCACAGAAGACGTGAAAGTGAAGACGCGTACTGGCGCTCTCTGTATGTCCAACCTCGTTTCCTCGGGTTGCTCAAACTTACACCTTCTGGGTCCCTAGTGACACTCATTTCAGCATGTATTATACTGGCTTTCACGACCATGGAGTTCTTTGATTACAGAAGAGTTGGAGTCGACACTTCAATTGTCGTCGATCGAAGTCGTGGACAAAAACTGAGCGTGAAGCTAAACGTGACATTCCCGCATGTCCCTTGTTACTGTGAGTGCTGCCCGCTCCTCTACTTTTCTTAACTGCTAAGCCGCATACCATTTTGGGGTTGTTGAATGTTTCTTTCTTGAACTTCGAACACAATGCTCTTAGTGCTTAGCCTCGACGTTATGGATATTTCCGGGGAACAGCAACGCGACGTTTCCCACAACATTGTTAAGAAACGAATCACGAAGACTGGCGTCGACGTCCCTGGACAACGCGGCGGGGATCTTCGAAACGAGATTGACAAGTTGGCGGAGAAGCGCGGGTCTGGATACTGTGGCTCATGTTACGGTGGTGTGGAGCCGGAGAGTGGATGCTGCAACAGTTGCGAGGACGTTAGGCAGGCATACACAAACAAGGGTTGGAGTTTTGGCAACCCCGATGAAGTCGAACAGGCAAGTTGAATATCTGTCGTGTGGGCTTTACGTGTTGACAATTCGCTATGTGCCAGTGCATTCAAGAAGGATGGTCAGACAAAATCAAGGACCAGGCGGAGGAGGGTTGCAATATGTCTGGCCGCATTCGAGTTAATAAAGTTATCGGCAACATCAACATATCCCCGGGCAGATCATACCAAACTAATAGTCGGCATTTCTACGACCTCGTGCCTTACCTGAAGGACGACAAGCACATCCATGACTTCTCTCACATCATCCATGAATTCTACTTTATGGCTGATGACGAGTATAACCCGACCAAGTCCAGGATAGGAAAGGAGATGAGGAAACGTATGGGTATTGAAGAGAATCCCCTGGACGCCTATGAAGCCAAAGTTTGTTGACTGGCAACGCATTCGCGAGTTGTTGCTGAGTTAATGCTCCAGACCACCAAGGCTCAATACATGTTCCAGTATTTCCTCAAGGTCGTCTCAACGCAGTTCAGGACGCTCGATGGAAAATCTGTGCGTAAAATTTCAGATGGAGCGCCATGTGGACTCAGTTGGCGCGCAGATCAATACGCACCAATATAGCGTAACTCACTTTGAGCGAGACTTGATGAAAGGCACTGGTGAAGAGGACAAACAGGGAGTTTACACGCATCACGGGATTGCGGGGGCACCAGGTACGTGGGCAGAAGCCGTGTCAAGAGGCAAGTGTGTATTGAACCCCTGCACAGGCGCGTTCTTCAACTTTGAAATATCACCCATTCTTGTCGTCCACTCCGAAACAAGGCAGTCGTTTGCACATTTCCTTACATCGTGAGTAATGCTGTTTTTGGTTGTGATGTTTCTCACTCGGTCTCTTTCCAGGACGTGTGCGATTGTTGGAGGAGTGCTGACTGTAGCTGCACTGTTGGACAGCATATTATTCGCAACTGGGCGCAGGTTCAAGAAGGGCAGTGGCGTCAATGGGAGTACAAAACTGCTTTAGATGTTGCACGAAGTGGGTCACAATTCCTCTGCGCATTCATAGGTTATCTATTCTGCTTGTGATCCCACTGTGCTTTGGGCGCGGACTAAGAGTGGACTGAGTCCTCCTCGACCGATTCGCTTTCAACATCAGCCTGTTTGATTCTGCCCAACTCCTCCTGGCCCAGCACGCCGCTCTGAATGGCGGTCTTGTCCTGGACAGTCCATTTTTGGCTTGAGCGGGGCACGGCCTCGCGCTCGGCAAAGTTCTGGAGAAATGAGTCCACCTCAGCAGGAGGCGTTGAAGATATGTACCTTTGGTGGGTTACGGACAAAATCATCGTGCATGTTATGGTCTACGGTCGGTGGACGACCGACTGTTTGGAAGGGCTTCTTAAATGTCTGGTCTTGGTCTGTACGGGCTGTGCCAGCCTTGCGGGCGGCTTTGAGCATCTGGTGTGGGTTCAACATGTTACTGGGGTCTATGTATTATGTAGTGTGATGTCATGTCGTGTCTGCCTCGGGAATCGCCGATATGGGTTGACCCCTGCCAGCACAATGAGCAAGACTCCCTCCACAATCTTGTCCGACGCGCTCGCCTCCTTCAACAGAGCCGCCACCCTCGCTGTACGCGCACTTATCCACCACTCCTCCGCCCACTGAATGCAGTTCCGCGATCTCTTCTAGTTCAACGCAGCACAAGACCAGGCACGCAAGGATGTTACACAAGCAACCACAGACGCTCGCGAAGCTCGCAGAGAACGCGACGACGCGGTCAACGGCCTCCAAGCATACAGACTCGAGGAGCAAGCCTGGAAGGCCGCAGTGCGCGAATTCCCTCGTCTTCCACGTGTTCTCCGTCTCACCTTCTCACACACTAGGCAGACCACGCTGAGCTGACCGTATGACCCTCTTGTTCACCTCTGACACCTCTTTGATCGTCTATCCGCGACAGATTAATCACCATCTCGAAACCATCGCGCAACTACGTCAGGAAACCGTTCAATGGAAAAATCAGTGTCTTCGCCTCGAGGAGACCTCGAGACAGGAAGCCACCAGCTGGAAGGAACAATTTCTTCGTGTCGAACACGAGCGGTCAAAGCTTGCTCAACGGGTAGAGGAGCTCGTAGCAGAGCAACTGGGTTCCGTATGTTCCTTCGATTCAACTTGTATGACAGATTCCCTGAGCACTTGTCTAGGCCCAAACATCGGTTGCACCATATACTCCCGTGGTGAGGTATTCCGCCATAGGCAACTTGTCCGCGTCCACCCGATTACAGCGTGCCCCCGCGCTCGATTCCTTGAGCCCACGTCTCCAAGAACACCCTCCATCGAAATCTGCACCTTCCGTGTCCAAGACAACTTCAAGTGCAAATAGAACCCGCCCGGGACCCATCTTGCAACTCCCAACCCCTTCATCGGAGAACCAACGCAGTGCACGCCAACGAGCCATACAAGAAACTGCCCCCTCTGTCGCCCAGCCAGGATCGACATCGAACGGCACGCGCCAGGTGCTCATTCGTCGCGTCCAGGCTGTCGTAGAGATCCCCGTGAAAGAAGAAAGCGTTGATCTAGAGCGTGTGGGACCGGATAAACATATTTCAACTTCTGCCTCTAATATTGCCTCAACTTCGGCGTCCACATCGACTTCTAAGACACCAAGAGCACTTCCCAGAACCACAGAGCTTAGCAAGGCAACTACACGTATTAAACGGAAAGCATCCGCGAAGCGAAGCTATGTTGAGATCGACGAGTCGGAGCGAGATAACGCCACCCACGATTCCGAGCAGAGCGATGTAGAGGAATACCAACCTGTTTCAGATGGTGATGATGATGATGAGTTATTGATGGGTATCGAGGTTAGCAAACCTCGAGCGTGGAATTTCATTTCTGCTTCACGTTGACGGTGAATTCACAGACAAATCGCAAAGAAGTCTACGGCATGAAACGTGTTCGGAAACCAATCTCGGTCCAGAAGACAACTCCTACTCCTATAGCGGTCAAGAAACGAAAAGTACCACCACCTACTAAGAAGAGTCGACCCTCCACCGCTTCTAAGCCATGAATGCACACTCGTCCTCCCTTTCCCCTTCTGGATATGGAACTTCTACTCGCATTTCGTTTTACCTGATTTATTCTCCTACTTAAGGCTGATCTTCCTATGCTTTCTCGCACGTCGGAAACACGTTTCGATCATCTTTATCTCGCGCTACTTATGCGGCATATGTACCTACAATGTAGCTTTCAAATTTCATCCTTGAAATCAAGGTTCCTATGACGTATTCCCCAGGCTCAAGGTACAACAGGGTTTTCTTGATACACTAGCCGCTTCAGTTACGCTCCCGGATGGTGGCGTTTTCACCAACAAATTCATCGAACCATTTGAATACTTCGTAGTGCCACTTCAAGCTGTTACCAGCATTCTGCACCCAGTGATTTTCATCGGGGAAGATCACCAAGCGGCTAGGTACTCCAAGTCTGTTCCGAGGGAGAGGTGGTGTCAGCACGCAAGCACCGAGGAGTCGAGCTGAAAGGACACGTACTGTTGCAGAGCATGCCATACCGCGATTCCGTCGCTCTCGGGCAAGCGGTAATCCTTGCTCCCATGGATGATCAATTGGGGTGTCGACCATTTACTCACGGTGTACGCGGGGCTATACCTACAGTCTGTGGGTGAGAGTTGTGGGTGTAGATTGCCGATGATGACATACTTGCGAGACAGTGCAAAGGCTTTCTCTTCCCAGGGACGTCCTCCCCACTCGTGGTTGAACTATGTAGCTAGATATCAGAAGGGTCTGATGAGATAGATTGTATGGAGACGTGTACGTACAAAGAAGAGCTCGTCAGTCGCATAACCGTTGTACGTGGTGTCGAAGACCTAACACCGTCTCAAAACGACGAAATGGAGATAGGTGAGACCGCTTACACCGTCGTGGCACACCAAGGCCTTGAAGCCGAAGCCGAATTCAGGGTTTCCTTGAATCCAACTGGGGAAAAGTCGGTCGTCAGCGCACTTTTCGGGGGGGTGAAGGTGTAACTGCAGCCTACTTGATAGCGTAACCTCCGTAGCTCGCGCCAGCGGCAACCGCACGGTCAGGGTTGATCTAGTCGATGTGTACTGTGAGAAGCATATCAGGGAGTAGGGTTCGGATGTGAGTCACCTGAGGGTAGTTGTCCAAGACGTATTTCCAGCCATTAATGAGATCCACAAAGGGCTTTCCTCCCCAGTCTTCCTTGATTCCCTCGGTTAGGTCTAAGACATTTTTTTGAGAGGACTGATATGTCATAAAAGATTCACGTACCTTGACCGAAAGAAGTGGAACCGGTAGGGTTGATTGCCACGACGACATAACCCTGGTTTGCAAAGACTGGGAAGTATCAGATCAGATTCCAAGGAGATAGCAGCCCGTAGATGATCACTAACCATTAGGATTCCAACGAGTAGACCAAGAATCAGCCCAGCAACTTTCGGGGCCTAAATTACCGTGCGTCAACCATCTCTCGCGTCATTGCATAACATGACGGAACTTACCGCCGTGGATGAGCAAAACGACAGGCCATTTCTTCACGTCCGTAGGCTTGTAACCAGGAGGAGTGAGGATCCATCCGTGGATGTTGTGCTCCGCGCCTCTGAACCAAAAGTCCTCACCAGGGTGGAGGTGTTTTCCCTGGAGGGAAGCAGCCGAGAACTTGGTGATCTGAGTGAGCACGCCTTTAACAAGGTTCGATACATTATTTTTGATGTCCGCCTCGACGAATTGGAGCTCGCCAAGAACATAAGCGTCGTTCGGGGAGGTGAGCGAGGACAATGCAAAGAGGAGACGACCGCCCGAAAGTACCTGGAAGCCCGAAGCAGCGTGTGTGTCGGTCAGAGCAACGGGAGTATCATAGGGCGAGGTGAGTTTGGGATGTGCGGTGGTTTCACTGGGAGTTGGAGGGATTGGAAGGGTGAATATTTTGGCTCTGGCAATGTCTTCGGCGATTAAGTAGATGAATTCGCCGCTTTCCGAGAACTAAACGGATATCATTTTAGTTACGTTTGCCAGAAACTGGGGCGGTACAACATACCGCCAAAGAACTGGGGGAACGGTCCCAGTCTTGAGTGATGGTGAAACTGACGCCTTTTGCGAGGTCATGAATGACAACCTTGGCCCTGGATCGCACGTCAGACTGGTCGTGGAAGTGAATATGCAAAATGACCTACCTGTCTGATTCGTGGCCGTCTTCATCAAGCTGAAGCCAAGCCACCTTGTTGCCCTGGCGACTGAAAGCTGGGGCATGGGTTGCTCCATGCACACCAGATGTGAGCTCTACGAGGTTGGAGCCGTCAAAGCCAACGAGGTATATCTTATTATGGCTGAGTCAGCAAAGTGAGAGGAGACATCAAAGTCACCGCACATTCTGTTTCGTGTGAACTGCTTGTGGGAGCTCAGGGTCCTTTGCAGTGAAGATGATCTGACTGTCTGAGATATCGAAATCATCTGTTCCACCAAAAGGTTCGACGGGAGAACTCTGAGATTACAGATCGGTGGGTGATGAGATCCCTTGATCGTATTATATTGGCTACGTACCAAATCAGTGCCCTGGAGAGCGTTGGTGAAGTCCTTCCCAAGGACGAATCTTCCTTGGTCTTTGTACAACCGCACGGTGAAGAGAGACTTGTGTTTGGGACCAACCCAAGTGTCCCAGTGGCGCTCAAAGTTCTTATCGTAGACCAAAGCAGAATTGCCGCGGTTATCGTACTTTTCGTCGTTATCCTTGACAGCCTTCAGATCGCCATCCGCGTGGACATACGCGGAGAAGACGAGGCAGCCAGCAGAGTGCGCATAGCGGAAGTCCGCGGCGGTGGTAACGGGGAAGGACCCGACGGGGATGGGCTCGCCGACACTGATCGTACTTCCGACCAATGTGACTGGAATGGCGAACAGTTCTTGTTTCTTGTCTTTGTCTTCGCCGGTCTCTATGACGTGCGCGATGGTGCGCGCGTCAAGCCAAAATGCATCGCCCCCGTCGGGAAGCGTGAGATCATATGGGTCAGAATCTGCCGCGATGGGTACTATGGCAAGCGACCTGTGGGTTCTGTGGAGGTGGGTTGGGTCAGGGTCAGGAGGAGAACTGGATATGTCACGACTCACTTGCGATCATCAAAGGAGAACGTGCTGACCGGAATGAGGGCCAAGTCACCGGCCGGGTTAGGGATGGGGGCACCCGGCCTGGGTAGGGTTAGCATGTCCTGCGGGGAGAGAATATCAGGTGACGCTTTCAGGGAGAACTCTGCGGACATTGTTGGCAGTGGAGGACTCGTAACTGAGACTGGTGCAAAGGGCTGCTGGACGGAAAGGCCCAGAAGATGCAGAGCATCACGCAACCACATATCGATAAAGGCGATATGTATCGGTGGGTCAAGGACCCAGACCCAAACTTACGGCACAATTAGCACGTGGGGACTTCACAGTGGACCGGACGAGCAAAATGAAGTTCCCAGAGAGACCGATTCCGATACATCGTCTAATCCTCGTCCATCTCCGCGTCCTCGTCGTCCCCGTGCTACTCCTCTGCAGACACGGCTCCACCCTCTAACTGTGTGACCATCCCCGTGTCAGAGTCCCATCGTGCTTTCAATCCCACCCTAAACACGACCATCTTCTCTCCAATGAGCTTCAGTAGTTGTGCCTGCTCGCTCGTGAGGGCTTTGCCCTTGTCGCATATCTTGTGCGATGTCTCCAGCGTAGGAACGCCCCTTTTCAATGTTGTAGACAGCCCTAGTTTACGTAGCTGCGGTTCCTCGTTGTGTGGGAACGGTTCCGGGGGGTCCGAGTATACTCGCATCACAGGACCCACGGGGAGTATAACTGTCCGGCTGGCAATGTTGCCAGTCCGTGCAAAGTCAGCTTGTCGGAAGTCCTCGAACCACTCGATCACTTCCTGTGGCTCTGTGTCGGTAAACAGCAAACCAACTTGGCCTTTTATTTTCTGTCGTATGACAGGCATGAGTTGCGAGAACGAACTGGACCGAGATGACATGCCTCAGCAAGCTTATGTAGTCCTGGCTGGTGCTCTTCTTCTGGTGTTTTTCCAAGTGCTTTTGCCATCACCGCAGCCCTACCAAAAAATATCCGTGCTGAACTTGATTGCTGTCAGACTACACATATGACTGCGATGTACCGTGTACTCACTCTCTCCAGAGATTTCGGACGGTTTTAAGATGTGTGTTGCGCATCGCCCCTACCTCGAATAACCAACAGTACTTCCATTTTTCTGCGCTTTGTTGAATCTGTTGAGGTCTCTCACTGGGACGATGGGAACGATCGACGATGTTGTGCGCACCTCATTCAGGAGCGCATTTTTGTGTTCCCTGGTCTTTTTAGAGACCTTTGCGAGTGTTACTGGTCAGGAGTTCGTGTCATTCGTTGAAAATTAACTACACAGTGTCTTGATCTCACCGAGTTTTGAGCGTTTTGACTTGGGCATGGTCGACTTGAGGAGGGCGAGGATTTTCAAGTCCGCCCAACTCTGACTTTGCGATGTCTGCAAGTTCAACAGCAGAGCTCAGGGCCCTCGAGGACGTTCTCCTCAATACCACCAGAAAAGTCGCCTTGCATGACAGATTTCGGGCCCTTTTTGCCCTCAAATCCCTCAAAACTGACGATGCAGTCGCGATCATATCGAAAGGTGTCGTCCGTCTTCTTCACTGCACCTCATCGTGATCTAACCTTGTCATCAACAGCCTTTGACGATCCTTCTGCGCTTCTCAAGCACGAGCTAGCCTATTGTCTTGGGCAAATGAAAAGGACATCCGCATTGCCCGTTCTCGAGTCAGTTTTGCGAAATGAAGATGAAGATCCCATGGTCCGACACGAGGTATATCATCCTGCCACGTACGCCTCCGAGGAAGTCCTCTCTGACAATCGTGCGGGACAGGCAGCTGAAGCAATGGGTGCGATTTCATCCACGGTGTCAGTCCCGATCTTGCGCGAATACATTTCTGATCCCAATCGGAGCGTACGCGAAACGTGCGAGATCGCGCTCGCAAAGATCGACTGGGATAACTCGGAAGAAGGGAGAAAACATCTTGCAGCTATAGAGTCTCCGGATACCTTGCCGTGCGCCTGTCCCTTCCAACTTGTCCCTTCCTGACTCATCTGGCTTCGATAGAAATACATATACCTCGATTGATCCCGCTCCCCCGTCTTCCCACCTCCTGTCGGGACAACCAAGACCTGACGATGTAACGGAAGCATCCATATCATCACTCAAAGAAAAACTGCTCGACACAAAACTGTCCCTGTTCGAGAGGTACCGTGCGATGTTTGCCTTGCGCAATATCGGTACGCCACCAGCGGTGGACGCGCTCGCATGTGGTTTCTCTGACGGCAGCGCTCTTTTCAAGTAAGTGAATCAACCGCACTCGGTGTCTTATCGTTGATATGGTTGCAGGCATGAGGTTGCATTTGTCTTTGGCCAGCTGTTATCGGCCCATTCTGTGCCATCTTTGATCAAGGTCCTTCGAGATGCGAACGAATGCGATATGGTGCGGCATGAGGCAGCAGAAGCTCTCGGTGGCATTGCAACTCCCGAAGTGCTCCCGCACCTAAAGGAATGGTTGACGCGGGAGGATTCACCGACCGTCGTCCGTGAGAGCTGTCAAGTTGCCATCGACATGTGGGAGGTGGGTGATTTACCCTAACGTGTAGTGTTGTTTTAACCTTCATCCTCAGTATGAAAACTCTGGCGAATTCCAGTATGCAAATACACTTGAGACTGTGCGCACCGCTGAGCCGGCGGCTGCATGAGACGAATATCAGAAGAAGTTTAATAACCTGTATGTGGTGCACTTGCTCCTTTACTAGAATACAAGAGGGGAGTGATAGCCCAAAAACATATCCGAGGAGTAATTAGATGGCTATGTTAAAGGACATACACAATAAACGTAGACAGAACGGCGAATCATAATAGGGGAAGGACTTCTACTCGGTATCAAACACCAAGGCCCTAACCTCGATGGATTGTCGCTGAGGGGCATCGGAAGGACTAGTGTTGTCACGGAAAGCCGAGTGGGGCGTCAACCGCGCCTTGTCGACGTCCGAGTCGAAGCACTTGATAAGGGTAACTTCGTCTGGTGTCTGGTCAGACAAGTAATACCACTTGTGTCCAGGATTGTACTTGACGCTGAAGGTGGCACCCTCGCGATCAGCATAGATGTGACGGGTTGGGATGAGGTCTGTATCGGGATCGATGGAGCGGTAGTCAGCCACGGCGAGAGGGTTGTGGGCCACGGCGTTGGCAATAGGTCTAGAAGACGCATGAGTGGGTGTTTAATGAAATGTCCGCCTGCAACGCACCTCCAGACATTGATGATGCGGTATCGACCTTTAAGGAGCCGCTCGGCTTCATCCCCGAGGTGATACTCTACGCGCTGAGCCGCGGAGACAAATGTCTGGTCAACATGGACACGTTGCTACGTGATTGTGAGAATGCTTGCAGAGGACTATTGGGAAACCACTGACTACTGGGCCACGGAGCGGACCATTGGAAGGCCCTTTCTGGTCGGCAGGGCTCCGCCTGATGGTGTGATCGAAGAGGAATACTCTCTTGGCGCCGGCGTGCTTCTTCAGGATGTCCTCGACTTCTGCATAGTAGGCTGACTTGATCTTGTCCTCGTCTACAAAGTCTTTCTCCGCGCTGGGAGAGTGGACGAACTGGAACCCGCTGAGGTCGAGACCGAGTGTGTGACCCTTTCCTCTAGCGTCATGGACGACTACAGGACGAGTGTCCTCGCCGACGTTGGACTTTGGGACGCCTGCGGGCGGGTCGTCGACATAGTTGTAAGGAGGCTGGGTGTCAAGAGAAGCATGATAGTTGAGGGTCGTCTGGACGTCGCGGGGAGCGAGGACTTGGACGGTCATTGTGAGGACTGGTTGATGGGTACCATCAGGATCGCCTGCGTTTTTTATACACAAGTCTGGGATGATTCAGACTGCTTGGTAAACCGAGACTCTGACGCATGACCGAGGTTGGGTGGCATCATGCTGTATGAGCTGACGAATCTATCAGTCAGCGATGAGCTGGACGGTCGAGTGAGCCGCGGTGAGATTGCCGAGAACTTGGCTGTATGTAGTAAGCCGCGCTGGCCCGGGGCTCGTTCGCTGTCGACGAGATGGCCGACTGTGCGATTCTCGCCATCGCGTCAACGACGCACACCGTCCGCACGCTCCTTCAAAGCATGTCGTTGTCTTTTGCGCTGGGTTTAACTGACGGGCGATCCCAGGACTCGTCAACGATGTCGATGAACGTGCCTCGGTGGTGCCGTGGACAATCGTGAACAAGTACTACACAGCCGACGTCAGATTCCTCGTCCACACGCTCTCCTCCTGGGCCTTAATCCAGCACGAACCCCTGGCCCCTGCTCTCCTGTTCGTCTGGAACAGAGGAGAGGTATGCCTCCGTCTCCGTCTCTTGGCACTCGCTGATCTCCCCTCTATAGTCTTACCGCGACCAAGTACGCAACCTCTCTCAACACGCATCTCAGCATGAGTTCGAGGTTGCCCTTGCCATCAGGCTCTCCGGGTCGACTTCACCCGCAGAGGTCGAGGATGACCAAGACATTGATGCCTACTTGTCTTCCAAGGGCTTCGAGTTTGTCGATGTCCCTGATATCGAGGCTTCTTCGCCCGATCGTTCGGGTGAGCCTGCCGCTATCTGCCTCACGTAGCGGTATTCACCTTTCTTCCTTAGCCATCCTTGGTATACCTCGGATCGTCGATGCATTGAGCACCATCATGTGGCCATCAATGGTTCGGCACGCCTCCAAACGGGCCACGACGGCTGGCTTCATCGGCGCAGTACAAACGAATCCTAGCATTTCCTCAGATGATTATCACAATCTCGTACGACTGGTCGGGGAAAAAATATCCGGAAACGACGGTGATCGCATGCAGCGAGAGCTCGAAGAACTCGAACGTTGGCTCGAGGAAGACGCGTTATCTAGCGATGTAGATGCGCGACCCGTCGACGGCGAGGACGAAGCCATTCCCTGGAGCACCGTAGTTACTCCAGGAACCCTATCCCCTTCTTCGAGCGGCTTTCTCGAAAATTCGCGCCCTACCACTCCCAAAGCAGGTTTTGACGATGATTTCACTTCCTTTGTCTCTGCTTCGTCTGCACCCTCCGCTGGTGTCCCTCGAGCTTCTTTGGAGGGTTTATCGACTCCACAATGCCTTCCACCTCTCGCATCCACGAGCTTCAGTTCTACTTTCACCTTTACCTCCGCTTCATCTGGCCGCTCGACTCCCACTTTCGACGATCACGCAAGCTTCGACACGACTCGCTTAGCACCGGACGAATCTTACAAATCCCTCGGCTCTGTGTCAGACTTTGGGGACCCAGACAAGGAGATGGTCAGTTTAGAACGGTTGTCCGACAGTAGCGACGAGGCAGGCGAAGACATGCCATCGCGGGTCGAAATTGCGGAAACCTCGCGCAAGATTTTCGGTACCATGCCACTCTCGCTCTCTCCCGCGCAGGAGCGAGGTCTCCACACAATGAACCCTCTTGATGGGACGCCGTCGCGAGCTTATCCCGGCGAGGAACTCGACATCGACATGACGGACAGCGATCTCGAGTGCTTTGATTTGCAAAACGTGTTAGGCGCGCTCCAAGGACTGAAAGAGGAGATTGCTGGGATGCCCGACAAAGAGAGGAGGAAGGCTGCGGCAAGAGTAGCACTTGGCCTTGCGTATGGACTTGACGGCAACTCACATCTCAAAGCGAGCGAGGAGCTTGTCTGATTTACCCAGACGTTTTTGAGATATCGCAGGAAACACGCATGCTTACTTTCGTCTCTCTTACTGCTGTCCCTAAGCATCTGTTGAGCGTGATTATGATACATTGGACCAGCTGATCGGTGTACTCTAAAATACATCCTGGTCGTTTGAATGCTCCTTCTTTCTGACCCGGAACCGAAATGAGGCGAACAAACGTACAAGATAATTACTCCACATCCTCTTCCTCATTTTTCGCGTCACCAGTCTCATCTCTGACGCCTCCTTCTGCAAAGCTCATGATTCCTGCCAAGTCCAGCTTCGAAACCACATCCTCGGCTTCCCCCACGTCCATTTCCCCGAGCACCTTGTTCACTGCTTCTAATGTCCCGACCCTCAGCGCATCCTTGAGTGCCTCACTGAACCCATTGAAAACTGTCCATCGCATCAGCAGTGCTTTGCGCACTTCTTCGATGTCCAGGCCCACCGTTCCGGGGCCCTCAAGGACGAGATGGTCGGGCGGTGGACCGTCGGGCACGCAGAAGCCAATGGTAGAGTTGGGGTTCTCAGGTACGAGCTGGATCTGCTCTTTCTGTGAAGTGGAAGAGGAGGTTTCAGTAGCAGCGGCTGCTACACGAGTGACAAGATGAGCATAAGTATCTTCGACATCTTTGACGAAGATGGGTACGGCGCGTTTATCGCCCGCGATCATCCTACAGTCGCGATGGTCAGATATGGTCATGGTGAAGAGGCAACGTCCCACTTTTGGAAGAACACCCTCACTCCATCACGGCCCAGCTTGTCACAGTATTGCAGAAGCAAGCTTTGGTGTACGCATTGCTTCGCATACTTCTCGCGTAAATCCGACTCTGCCTGGAAGGCGGCGACGAGGAGAGCGTCAGATGCACCTGGGACGACGACGTCGCGATTATCCTGTATGAAGGCAAAGGATTGGGCATAGTCCCAGAGCGGCAATTGGGAGAAACGAGCGAGGGATGGCGTGAGCTCTGGTAGATCCTCCTGTTGCTCGTCATTGTCTGTGGAGGCATCTGCAGGAGGGGCTGCGGCAGCACCAGAGGAAGAGGCGTCAGGGTTGAGTACTTCGTAGGTTGTCGTTTTGGTTGTTGTCGCATTGGTTTCCGGAGTCGCATCCGAGATGGCATTCTTGATCGGGGGCGGGGCAGGTTTAGGAGGAATGTACTGGAGAGCAGGGTCAGTAAAGCTGAAGAGGGGACACAAGATGGAGATACCTTGCTTTCCCAACCCTCGTGGATGTCGTCGCTGGTGATATGCTTCTTCTGCTCCGCGAGTTCTGCGTCGAGGTCAGCCTCGAGCTTGCGCGAATGGTCTAAGAGCTGTTTGATGTGTTTCGCTATGCCGTCGAGGACGGCTTTCTCTTGCTCGTCCTGGGGAAGCACCTTGACGGTGTCGTAGATCTGGAAAAGAAGGGATAGGATCATGGCGTCGTATGTGGGCTGGTTCTGTGCATTGGTGGGCGGTGCTGCAGGGGACGGGCTTGACTGGAGACGATCGACGAGATACTGGAAGAAGGGGAGACCGGTCTGGGACTGTCCCGCCTCTGCGTCTTCTGCGAGATCGCCGACAGCGGCTGCGGGTGCGCCTGCGATGCGCTGTCTGATCCTGACGAGGCGGGGGTGGAGAACGCTGTTGCACGCGATCTCGGTGGTGAGGGCCTCGATCTTGTGCTTGCGGGCCTCGCGCTTTTCGTGGATGTCGCGCTGTTTCCATCTGATCAGCGAGCGTTTGTCGACGTTGGGGTGGCCCTCGATGTCGGAGTCGTCGGAGAGCTCGAGCTGGTCCCACTTGGAGTAGTTGAGCGGCATCGTGGATGCGCTGCCGACAGGGTCCGTGCGAGTGTGGCTGAGCCATTCGGGGGTCGCTTGTCTCTTTGCTCTCAACACCCACCACAACATGGACACCGACGAGCCTGCGTTCGACATCGCCTCCTCCCTGCGCGCCGCTGCCCTCCTGTCCAGAAAGCGCCGCAGGGTCGATGCCCTCCCGCCCCGCCTTGCCCCAGAGCCCACCGTGCAGCTCGACTATGGCAACGACCATCCAGCGGGCACCCAGTCCGACCCCGCAGCCCCAGAACCGACTGAACACTTTCAAGACATCGAGGACGGCCAGATTCGTGAAGAGGGCGAAATCAGCGACACCGAAACCTCTCCACCACGGCGGTCGCCCACCCCGCCCCCGAGGTTGAGACAACGACAGTTCGTTTCCCAGCCCCTGGAGTCTGCAAGAGTCGACGTCCCCTTACCCCCACGTCCACCGTCTCCTATCGAAGCCCCAATAGCTTCCCCGTTGGAACTATCCGACGCTCAGCCATTGCAAACCGCCGGTCTTGACCCCCTTGTGCTCGAGACGTCTACCTACCGACTCGATGCTAATCACGTCAGGCCAGGTCTCTTCAGTTCGTCGTCGGTCCTACCCCAGTCATCCTCACTGCTCACTTTAATTCTAGTGACCCAAGAGCAATACAACACCGCCAAAGACATCGTTCTAGACCTCCTTGGATGGGGCGTTCCTCCCGAATATCTCATGGAGTGCGGCTTGAGCCGACACGTCGTCTTTTACGTTTTTTCGGAACTCAATCTGCGGCTTCCAAGCAATTTGGATACAAGTGGGCTCATTCCGTACCCAACACCTGAGATGCTCGCACTCATGCCTGTTTCTCCATCCTTGTCCACGCGCTCGCTTCGTTCTTCGTCTTCTACAATGCCTCCTCCATCCGTCATCCCAGCCCGAGCCTCTCTTGCTGAGCGCATGAGCATGGAGCGCATCGATACTCGGATGTCCTCACCCGACCCTTCTCCGTACATCAAGGCTGAGCCGAGTTCGCCATCGTCCGTTGATCTCTCCAATTCTCATTCGTTGCTCGCCATAGAGCAACAACGACGCCAGGAACTACTCGCTCGCAAAGCTGCCATTGCCTCCCGAAAGGCTCGACAAGAACCCCTCGGACCATTCAGAGACCAGGACACTGATATGAGTGCAGTTCCTGCTCAATCCGTCGACGATTTTTTGAAATCGATTGACCCTACTCCGCATCTGGACACTGGCGATAACGACAACCGATCCTCTGTTGGCACAACTTCCTTTTCGAGTTCGGAGCGCATGGACGTTGATGACTTGATTCCCGGTCTAATTGGCACATCCAGAGATGCTTCCACTTCCTCGGCTGGGCCTCCTTCAACTCAGTCCAAGTCTTCCTCAAGCACGGCCATTTGTGCCGAGCTTGACTCACCTATGGCATTACCTACCGGATCAGCAGACAACGCAGGCTCCACCAGCAATGGCACGGAACCAGGTTCTGCGACCTCTGTGGACGTGGCTGGCTCACCCTCTCTCACGCCCACCCTTCAAGACAACCCCAGTTATGCAAGCCTTGACGGCGACAGCGGCTATCCACAACGCCGAGGCATGAAGCGTCCCGTGGCAGCTGACTTCGTGGATTTTGACAGTGGCCCAGGCCCCTCCCGTGGTCACGGAACCTCGTCTTCCAATGGTTACTCCAATGGAGTTCCGCATTCCAACCCTCTCTCCAGGCGGAAACCCGGTAGTTTCGCTGGAATTAGCGGTATGCGCCGTTGTGTAATCGAGCTGAGCGACAGTGAGGACGATGGTGACAATCAAGTAAGGGGGGATCATATAGGGAACAGCGACGCTCGGGAGTATTCTCCGGCAGTCACTACAGCGTTTACCACGCGCGTTCCACCGCGGCTCACCGCGACTCCGACGATGCTGTCGTCTTCGGGTGTTACCAACGGCAACACAGGGCAGCCGTTTCCCACAGTGCCCGCCACGAATGCGCTCGCAGAAAAGGAGGAAGAGATCAAGAAAATGCGTCAACTCATTGCTCACAGGGAAGAGTTGAGGTTGAAGAAGCTTGCAGTTGTAGGTGCTTCCAAGTCCTCGTCTAAGAGGTACTTAGAGTGTGGCGTAGATGTCTGGGAAGCCAACACCAGTGATACCACCCACCGTCGAGGTACAGGCCCCAGAAGGAACGATGACTCTAAAAGAGGAAGAAACGCTCATCGGTTCAATGAGTCGCAAAAATTCATCGACATTACTCCCTTCACGAGATCGGGAGAACAACCACCCTTCCATCCCGGAATTGACAAGAAGACATGGTTCGTGTCGTTTACCATCTCACCTCCAGTGGTCCGGACGTGCGCATTCCGCATTCGCTTATCACGGCGATCTATGCTGGTTTTGATATGCATTGACCCTTTTTGGATTCAGGCATTTCGGTAGCAGTGGTCGATGGGAAGCCAGATGTCCTGACCTCCGACAACTCGGGGACGGTTCGCAACCCTGGTACATCCGGCCCCACCGGTAACAGAGATGACTTATCAGCCCATGAGACATCCACCATTGGTTCTCTCTCTCGGTTCTCCGCCAGTCCGACAGCCGGCTGATATACTTCTTTTGTTCTTTCCCCCCCTCTCCTTCCCCTCCTGTGGTTACCATTATCTTTTTTAAATCTACGTTGATTATTTTTTCTTTTACTGTCGTTCCTACCCACGTTTTATACTTTTCATTTCTCGTTCGTTCTCCCTCTTGGGTGTATGGTCCGGTTTCCATTTCATAATCGCGGGTGGGTATTTGTCTGGGGGTTGCAGGACGCGAACTTTCCGTGCAGGGAGACTCTGAAGATGAGCAAGGTATGTTCGCTGTTGCTACTCATCCTTGTCTTCCCCCTCCTCGCATCGGTGCTCACAGCCTCCTTTTTGTTCCCAACAATGTCGCTTCTTAGACTTGATGGCACATTCCGCACAAGTGGCAAGAATCTGTTCCTTTTTTCATGTTGACTTGCTTCCCCCTTCCTAACTTCGCCCCCTTTTGCTTTCCCCCTCTCCCTCCACGCGACACCGTAATCATACGTTTAGGTTGCCTCATCGAAGGAGGATATTGATCAAGAGTCCTTCGCCGCCGGTGATTCCGGAACATCATCGTCGGCACAGGTGCGTGTTCTAGTCCTTGCTGGTTATGGAGGCCATGTGGCCTGATATGATGATGCGTGCTGATGTAAACTGGTGTTACCGTTGGCGATAGGTATTCCGGCCCCAATTATCGCAATCACGAAATGAAGCAGCTCCGGAAGTATCAAGATCTGGCTTTCCATTGTACGATTCCCCTCTCTCTAGATATCCTCTTCTTCGTCCTCGATCCGGACCGGACCCAAGCTCTGGGAATACCTCTTTTGTCAACCTGCAGTCTGAGATAACTACTGCATCGCAAGCCAGTGCTCGTAGTGTCTCCCCTCTTAGTGTACATTTTCCGTCCCCTATTTCCTGTACCACAGGCGCTGTGTCCTCTCACCCTTCCTCCCCTATTCCTCTGCCAGACCTCAAGCAATTGAAGGAAGCTGTACTGCACCGTTCACTCGCACAATTGACTAGGCGCAGTACGGATCTTCGGGTGTGCCCATATGAAGTGCCCGGCGGCGGTGTATGCCGCGACAAAGATTGTGAAGAGCTGCACCTCAGCCAAATCAGCACGGAGCCGAGTGGTACGTCATGGAGTTGCTTTATGTGCGAGCTGACTGAACGTGTTACTGTCCGCCTTTTACACCCGGGTTTGCAGATACGGAGGTTGCGGCATACGTCCATGGAATGCTTCCACGGCCGTGGAACGGACGGTGCGACGTGCGAGCGATTGAGATTGCTCTCGAGGGTGTTCGACTGCGTGGAGGCGTCCCAGACGTTAACAATCGTGTCCGGGAGGCGCTTGGTGGACTCGGTATACCGATGCATTGACCCCGCGCTGACATGAATGGTCTCTTGCCTGGTCAGAACGTGATCGACACCCGAGGAAGCATGGGTACAGAAAAATTGTTCAAATGTCAAAATGACAGGGGAAAGGAAAAGAGCGCTAAGCGCCACAGGAGCCTGCGCTCTTGAGGACGGTTGAACACGGGATGCGATTTGTTGTACTTGTCGTCGCGCTTGGATTCTAGTCTGTTTTTTTTTGTCTTTTTTAAAAATTTCATAATATTTTGTTGAATCTGATCGAATGATCCGAAAAAGGGTAATGATGAGGTAATCATCCGCGAAAAAGGGGAATGGTGAATTCCCAAAAGGAAAGATGTGGGAGTGGCGGCTGCGGAAGCAGATGCCGGGGATTACCGGGATTGTGCCTGGCGGTGCAGAAATACTCCGACGAGCCAAACAAACAAACACATTGGGCAGTCTTTTTTTGATCGTCCACACTGAGACACACACGCCCCCGTTGACACTCCCTCCCTTTTCCACCTCCTTCCAACTTCAGCGATTCCTTTTAAGGACGCCCTCCGTACCCTCGCTGACATCGTCACCTGCCCGCTCATCGTCCAACACATCCCCAACACAAGGCGTCCACTAAGTTGTCGCTCATCGACGCTCCTCTCGCCGCAAACTTACATGGCCTATCGCCATATTCCATCTGCATCCAACACCTCGCCATCTTATCCGTATTCCAAGACCGCGGCCCATCACGGTCAGCAGCCTTCCCTTTCCGGCCAAAACATCCAGGACGACCCTGCTGCATCCTCACCGACGATGCGAAAGCGTCAGCGAACGGGTGTTGATATCTCAAACCCTGCTGTTGCCGATCCCCAACAGCAATCACAGCAACAGCAGCCGCACCAACAACCGCCACATCTCCCCCAGCAAGGCGCCGTCGCAGAGGACGGCTTCATCAATGATCAGGACGCTGCAGAGAGCGCTGGCGATGACGACGACGAAGAGGAAAAGCCAAAGGACAAGAAGGCGGGAAGACGCAAGATTAAGATCGAGTTTATTCAGGATAAATCAAGACGTCACATAACATTCTCCAAAAGGAAAGCTGGTATGTGATCACCTTCCTTTCCCTCTCGTGTTTTTTCCTGACAATGCTGCTTCACTTTCGCAGGCATAATGAAAAAGGTATATGCGTCCTGCGTGCCTCGCATATCGCTTATCTAACTCACTTCCGTAGGCCTACGAGCTGTCCACCCTCACAGGCACACAAGTATTACTCCTGGTCGTTTCGGAAACAGGTCTCGTATACACCTTCACAACCGCCAAGCTACAGCCTCTTGTCACGCAACCCGAGGGCAAAAATCTCATTCAAGCTTGTCTCAACTCCACTGCCCAGGGTCCTCATGGCGGTGCCCCAAATGTGCCTGTCGGGGTCCCCATGAACCGAGCCACGCAGTCCATCCCTATGCCTCCCGGGGGTACCACCAATCTTCCTGGCGGTCTATCCATCCCAGGTGGCCCTGTCGGCGGTCCTGGTCCCACCAAAGAGGACGGTGATGAAGACGGCGATGATGAAGTTACCCATGGTGGCCGTACTGCGTCTGCAGGCGACAAGCGTCGTCGCCGCCCCTCCACTACTGCAGCTTCGGCACCAGGTCGCGCTGGACCCGGTTCTCCCCAGACACCCAATAGCACTATTCCTCCTCCCCTTTCCATCCCGGGTGCTTCTCAGCATCAACCCACAACCCAGGCACCGCCACCTCCACAAATCTCTCTCGGCTCTCCGACGAGTCCACAGCAGCAACACTCACAGGTGCCTTCATCCCCACAATATGGCCCTTCCCCAACGGGAGGCTATGCTCCCCATGGTCAGCATCATGGACACCATGCCGGAAGTCCCACCGATGCCAGCATGTATGGCGGACACATGATGCCTGCACCACCCTACTCGTATCCAGGGCCCGGTGGTCCAGCGGGCCAGGGTGGTCAGCCCCTGGGTGGGCTTGCTGCAGCTGCGGCTCAGCACAATCATTGGGCGCAGCCACCACAGGCCGGACATTATGGAAGAAGATGATGCATGGTCGTTGATGCTTTTTTGTTCGAATTGTTTTACCCCGCTTGGTCGGCGTTCTTGCGTTGCTGTATTGTTTTGGTCGAAATGGGTTCGTAGCCAATTTCCTTGCCGTCTGGTCGTCGTTCTCTTGCCTTGTCAATTCTTTATCCCCTTGACTTGCTCTTTTTTTCTGCTACTTACGTCCACGCTTCGTCTCAGTTGAAAGTGTACGCTAATCGATCCATGCCCTGCACGACAAGCCATTGCGTCTTGATTGCTATGTAACCTTGCTTAGAGGCACTACGTTAGTGATGCCATCGGTTTTAAGGCCATTACATTACAACTCAAGTATCATCGAGGACACATTGTTTCCGTTGGTAGAATGAACAACCCTCATTGAGTGAACCAACATGTTCGCGACTCAGCATCTGCACATCCAAAGACGGTGATGCTTCCCTCTTCCAAAGGGAGTAAAACCTGCGGGGCATGTACTTTTCTGTCTACGCCGATCTCTTTCCTTGTCTATTTTTCTTTCGCCCCAGAAATTAATTGGGATGAGAGCCGAATTCGCGGAGTGGGCAATTCGAGCAAACCGATTTGTTCAAATCTACCACCTTTGGTGGCGTTGCCCGATTACTTCCATTCCAGTGGTCCGACGTCACTTTGCAATACGCATCATGCGCCGAGTAGGTTCGATGCTGGCTCGTCTGCCCCGGTTCGCGGCAGCGTCCCGAATCTTCTCGGCAAACGAAACGGCGTCTCGAGGGGGAAGGATTTGAGGATCGTCCGACCCATCTTATCCACGAATGCTCGTTGCAGTACCAAGTCTAGACGTTTTCAAGCGACTTCTCGCTCACATGGCAGGCCATAAGTGAGCATGGATGTGAGTCCTTGCCTTTGTTTTCCTTTGACCTTGGTAAAACGCTACTGACTGATGACTACATACTTACACGGACCACAAGTACTGGAATACCGTACCGAACGTGAGCGGTGCGCCTTTGCCATAGCACAAACATGACTCCAGCTGCCCTTCGCCACGATTCGTCTTGGTCAGTTCTTTCCCTTTCCCACCTTGCCGCGATCCGAGGCGGGAGAACGAACGTTCGTACGTGTCGCGTGGCAGTATTTGACGATCAGCACCGTATTCTTTGCAACCATCGCCTCTAGCCAATTCTCACGGAAGACCGGGTTCTAGTACTAGCTACTAGCCGGTCTCACCTCAGACTGTGTTGGCAGTCTGATAGTGCGGCCCTGCGTACTGCGGACGGCTTCAATTTGACTACTTGTCGTCCCTTGCACCAGGCCGCCGCCGCATCTGCCCGCGCGGCTCAGGGGCTATACACAGCCAATTAATCCTTTGTTGGTGCGAGTAACTTGAAGGATTATACTCACATTTGAAATCGGCCTTTACACTCTTACTGTGCCTACCTGTCATACAGCTCCATCCCAGGCGTGCCTCGGTAGCCGTGGGGAGGCTCTCTCACGGTCTCACCGACGCCGACGGTCCATCGTTCTCGTAGTCAGCAAGATCATGCGCAGTCAGTCTCTTTGACCACACACAAACGCCGATCACCAATCGGTGCCGCAAACAAGAATATTCGATGGAAAGGTTGCCGATGCGAGCTAGTGATCATCCATTTGGCATCTAGCTTGTCAAAGGACCCTTTCCTGGTCAAGCCACTGCCAACTTGAAGGGTCCTGTCGTTGAGTGACATCATGACATGGCAGCTGATAGGATTTTACAGCATGCCTTACGGCAGCCCGTATGTACTTCAAAAAACTATGTACCAGTAATGGTCATCTGATCATGATCCAAGAATCTGGCCGAGCAGCTGTGAGTTTTTCTTTTTCATCATCTCGCATTAGAGCCAGCAGGGAGCGACCACCTTCCTCTGTCTCTTCGATCTACCCTGGGGAGCCTAGTGCCTCGGACTCTCCATCGCGTTTCTCCCATGTCGTATATGCAGCACTCACTTTACAACGTTACCTGTTATAACTATTCATAAACCAAATGAAGGCACGAAGATTGTTCCCACAAACCTGGGGCACGGATCAGATGTTGGCTGGCTAGATAAGATATGGCTATTCTGAGCGGCGTAGTTGGAATCCCCGGGCGTCAATACACAGCAAAACTTTTTTTGTGTTAACCGACGAATGTCTCATTCAGCGAGGAGCATAAAACACGTTTTTCAGTAATACCGGAACAAACATTCATGTCCTAAAGGAGCGAGTTTCTGGAATGTTGTAATGCCCCTCGAAGCCCTTGAGCATATAACGAATAGAGCTGGAAGTCCGTCATCATGGCGTCTGATACCACATAAGGCCACATATTACTAGATTCCATCATTTATGAGAGTGACATTCTGTCAATCAGCAGCTGTGATAACGATGGCGACACGAATATTCCCCGCCGGTTGCGAGCGAACACCTGTGAACACACAAGTATTAGTAATGTCACACACAAGAGACGTCATCGCATGGTCACGGCGATTGAGTCATGCGGACAGGGGAGCCCAGGCTGGAGAAGATGCGACGGAGGATGAGCAAACTCAGCCTCTCAGGGGGAGATACCAAATGCTGCCGTCAGATGCGGCTTCCATTCCATTCCAAGGTTTGACTGGCACGCATATGGTTGCGGTGATGGGGTGAACGAGAAGCCCGAATTTTGTGATTGATCCAGCCTCTGACAGGTGGGACCTCGTGTTTTTTATGATCGAACCATAAGATAACCAGATGAGCCCATAGGAGTGAGAGAGGAAAGGGCAATGTAACGGTGAATAGTCAATACTAAGGACCTTCCGGGACACTGATCGCAAGGTGGTTTGCGTTCCGGTCTAACCGGTTATGTATGATAATGAGTGAGGATGATAAAAACGCTCACGTCACAAGCTTCGGAGCTTCCATGTGATGAAGGGAAGCTGGTATACGGGTGCCGCCCGAATTGGGAATTCGAGTGGGAAGGTGCGATCAGGCGCTCGGTGGTTTATTTTAGAAAGTCTTTGATGTTTCCAACATAGGCATTTCAGCTCGCACACGAGGCCCATCACCGAAGCATCTTCCTAGTCGGATTCGGGCCAACGGAGCAATCGAAGCCACCCCGGTCGGAGAGCATGTTGTAGCAACCATTCGCTCATTTATCTTTTGCGATTCGTGACGGGCCTGTTGAAAGAAGAAGACCGACAAACAAGTCAGCCCCGTAGCAGGAACGCACACAGAGGGCCCGAAGGAAATTAATAGCAAGGTGGATAAGAAAAAAAAAGGGGGGGGGACTCAAGCTCGGGTCGCCGGGCTCCCCCGACCCAGACGTGGTATTGTTGGTACCCCTTTGGGAGGAGAGGCCTCCTTTCTCGTGTTCCTCCCCTTACGAGTGATCACGCTGTCCCGGAATGAATTGGTAACTGTATCTGTTTTCTGCATCAGATTCTGTTCTTTGCATGTGCCACTCCGTCAGCTCCCTAGGAGGGTAGCATAATTGTCCCGAAGAGATTCGCGGTCCGGGGCCTCGCATGTGGCCAGGTAGCCAGGAATGGCGAATCCACTGATTTCATTTCAACAGGAAGAAACGATGTTGCCCGAGTAGGAATGAGGTGAATGGCTGGCCAAATAACAATCAACCATGTGTACCGGTCATACCGGTCATCGATCAGTAATTGATTTAGCGGAAATGGACGAACACCACGTTTGCTGAAGGATCGGAGGGAATTCAGTGACTTATGACTTCTCAGAAAGTAATGACTGAGCCATGGAAATAAACAGGATGGTGGCAGTGGATACTGAGCTTGATATATGATGCATATGGATACGGTGGCTGCATCGTAAGTATGTGGTCAATGTATACCAAACGCGGGAATTGTCCATAAGGGAGTAGCTTACTTCGATCGTACGTAGGTTATGACCAGAAAAACAGCCCCCTACATTAGGACGGGCACTACAGTTAGTAACAAACCACACCAGGTGGGTCAATTTTGGCATCCACAGGATCAACTATATGCCCCCATTAAGGAACATGTGCATAGCTGAGAGCGGTCCAAAGCCAACTGCCTCCTCGACACGTCGCAGTAGTGGAATGAAGAGCCGCCTAGCGGGGCTGATCCCAGGCGGAATCATCAGGCCGCCACCAAGACCTCTGCTATACCACGAATCCACTGTGGAATGGCAATCAAAAAAGGAGGCAGACATTTGAACATCCAACGTACGTACCTAACGGTTGGGCCATCACAAAAATGCAGAAATATACCCATAACCTTCCATATATTCCACCCACCCTCTTCCCAGTAGTGCGACGCCACAGCTTCTCAAGCAAAAGTAATAGTGCTTGTGAGGTGAAGAACAGCACTACATGCCAGTTGAACCCCTTCCCGAGTAAGTATGCTGAGCATTCGTGGTACATCCCCGAGGCAAAGAATGTTCCGAACAACATTCCGATACCTCCGGCAAGCCATTCGCCGAGAAAGCCCCCATAAGCAAAGAATGTCTGGCGAAGCACCTGATGCCATCGTTTAGCCCAGAAGATGTGTAGAGAGTCAGAGACCCAAGGATTATCCATGAGCGGAGGCCACATTTCCGGAGAGCTAGAAAATACTATGAGAGCAAGCAATGTAATACTACCATGTACCATTTCAAAACCAGCGATGAGACACGTTCCCGTGGCAAGGTGGATTGCGGTGGAAAGGATGTACCGTTGTAAGATAGGTAGGTTATGTTTGAAAATCGTTCCACCGTGAGGCGAACCGACTTCTGGTACTAGTTTGATGAGAGATTCCAAGGTATCGAAAATGAGGAAATGTTTGAGCGTAGATATGGCAGTAGCACACAGGAAAGCAGAACGCCTGGAGGGCCGTGGATCTCTTGCAACATACAGGCCGGCGCCAAACTGCCACCCTAGTCCGCGGATGGTGAACGTCACTTCGAATGCGTCATAGAGCCAAGGTGGTAGTGATATGTTTGCTGGTGGCGCTGTATACGAAGAAATCTCTTTGCGATCAACAGATGACGCACAACCGTCGAAGCTGCCATTAGAGCAATGGCAGACGGAGGACGATTTAGACAATACGCCTGGCTTCGTTTCACCCGCTTTGAGCATTCCATCTCTCCTCCACGCAAAGTCGATAGCTTTGCCACAAATCAACTCGGCGAAGAGTCCTATGGGAACAAAAAACACATCCAATTGTGTTATGTTACGCGACGCTTGCTGGTACACTGACCAAATCCTCACCTTGTCCCCAATTATAGATATTGAGTTCTGGTTCCGTGTACATGAAACGAAAATATGTTCCGAATGCAAGGCAGATCACTAGAGGCAGGAGCAACAGCCGTAGGTAGAAGGTGTCTGGACGTCTGGAGAGGTAGGCCATCAAGAGGAATGGGATTAATGGCAGGAGAAGATTAGGAACGTGGTGGAGACGTATGGGTATGCGATGTTCGGGATAAGGTATTATTGTTCGGTATGCGTCGTAAGCGCTACGGATAGATGCGACAAGTCAGAATGAGAGACGTGCAGGACTTCTGAGTCAGACTTACACATGACAGACGGAGGGCCACATGAAAAGATGATGAGGTCGGTAGTGTGGTGTAATTAGGCGAATGCAACGTCAGTCTGCTGACTACTAGTACACCGTGTGGCCCACTGTTCAAAGTCAGTTGTGGAGTACCGCCTATCTTATCGATGATCAAGTACTGCTTGATCACTTGGTCTGCAACTCAAGACGAGACAGATCATGGTCTGGACGTTTCCAGCTGTTCTTGTTTTCTTTGTTGGTGTACCAAGATCACTCACTGTCTTCGGACGGTCTCTTCTTCTGATCACCCTCGAAGTTGCTGCAAATGCCGTTTGCTGGGCGATTGCAGCGCGCTCACACGCAATCTTAGGACTCGCTATTCTCGCCTGGGTACACATGTAAACTAATTATGCGGGTCAATTCCGCTAACTCGTCCTGTTCATAGACAATTGGCTTGAGGCATGGTAAGGAAGAGCTTGCTGGTTGCTCTTGCAACCCAGAGTGTCGTTGAACTGCGCACAGCTCTTGACGCGGACCACATAAGGTTATTCGATGAACGGTTTTGCACATTTGTACGTTGCATCTTATCTCGATCCGCCTCGGGTTATTCATGGCTGCGACAGTAGCAACTGATCCTCGGACTCAGTGCGATTGACAATGCCACTCGAACTCTCATCAATCACGGACGGCTTGCAATAACGTGCGGATTGTTCTTTTCTCTCGGACACAGCACAATAGTGATCGTAGTGGTATGTTCTTCACATTCTGATCCATTCCGGACCCCCTTTCAACATACCGGCGACCAGAACGTCGCCATAGTTATCAGCACGAGCATCTACAATAAACTAGATGGAGTCGGTAGCGTTGGGTCGATAGTAGGTGTGTACCATCACTCCGCAGGCGGTACTGTTTATATATCCACCTATAGGGACGGCCATCAGTGGATCTTTCTTGTTCATTGTTGGTCTCGCTAATTCAGTCATCCTCTACAAAATCCTGCGTCAACGTCGTCAGGTATGTCCACCCCACGCCCACTTCTTTGATTTGCACACTTATTATCCAACGGACAGGCCAGACGTCGACGAGATTCAGAGCACGGAGAGACAGATCCAGAGCTTGTCCCAAATCAGAACATGCTGATGATGCGACTACTTGGACCTTTGGTCAATTTCGTGAATCGCCCATGGAAGGTGCGCCAGTGCAGCAGTTGACAGTGTCATGGGATACCTGATGAACCAGATTGTCGGTAGATGTACCCTGTGGGTGTGCTATTTGGCCTAGGTGAATCTTGTATTGTCCCTTCTGAGTGTGTGGAGTTTTGATTTCCTTCATACATAGGGTTTGATACTGCATCTTCAGTCGCCCTACTCGCCATCTCTGCATTGGCAAAAGATGACGGGAGCGACACGCGGATACCCCCCTCAGATGTCATCATCTTGCCTGTGAGGCCTCTCTACTCCCTTTCCGTTGTCCGGTATGATTCATGCTCATAGAAAGTTGCTATTCACGACGGGGATGGTCTTGGTGGACTCAGTCGATTCCATATTAATGCTCTATTCGTACACCGGATTCGCTGACCACTCATGGAGGATTTTTGAGCCAAGCAGTTCCCCTTCCAGAACCGACGACACGCGATCGGTCAACAAGCATGGTGCGGTGTCTTCGACCGAGGAAAGGACAGCGGAGGCATGTCCAGCGACGGCAAACGAAGTGGCTAATCAGTCGCGCGATGTAAATGAAACTGAGAGCAAGACAGTGGACAACGCGGGCCATGACAGCGACAGCGACGCAACGAGACGAAGGCACGATGACTGCATGTTGTTGGTCAAACGAAACACGATGTCGGAACTCAGCATCACCTTGACGACGATGAGTATTTTGCTCGCGTTTAGGTCAGTGAATGAAGTTGCAATCTACTGGCCAATGACTGATCTTTCCGTGTAGCATTTCACTCATAGAGATCATGGGACTGATCGGGGCAAATTGTGGCAAATGTCAAGCGGCAGCATCCGCTGCTGATGGTGGTGGACTGGCAGGAATATGGTGGCGGGGTTGGGCACAGGTGAGTCGAGGGTGGCACGCGTGATGGGGATGATGCTGAAGGGAGCGGGTTGCAAAGGCCAATGAAAACTCTGGGTACATCGGTGCAGGGATAGTTGGAACATTCATTGTCATCGTCGGTGGTTGGTATGGCATGAGGCGGCTGTGTATGATATTTTAATTTATGTGGGACGTGTTTTGGTGTGTTATTGTGGAACAATCTCTCGCCGATCCGACATACGTTGGACTCGACAGCGGTCACCTGCCGTCGCTGCCACCGCTCTTGACGACACTCACGACTATCCCCCCCGTGTATTCCTATCCCCTCCTCTGTACTTTTCCCCCTCCTCCCCCCGATCTCCCTCCGTGCATCCTCCACTGGCAGCACCTCTTCTCCCGACACAATCACTCCGCCATCTCGTGCTGCGCCTGGCCGTGCAAACGGTAGACCGTTGTCGCAACACAGTCGTTTGGTACGCCGTCATTTCTCCTACCGCCTTTGGCAGTCATGCCAGAGTTGACAGAGTTGACAGCAGCTCCGCTGGTCGATACCCAATCCCCTTGGTTCCCCTTCTAGACCATCTCGATAATGGTCCCAACTCGTCTTCGCGTCAACACCGATGTACACCGAGAAGTTGTTGTAGCACCGAAAAGATCGGCAGGTCCCTCAAACGTAACAGCCTCAACTCTCCCTTCTCAATCTCGTTCGAATGGCATGCGCCCGCGGAGTGGATCCACGGCATCCACGAGTTCTTCAATCTCTGTCGTATCCCCTTGCCCCTCTTCCTCCGCGTCTGTATCGTCCTTGTCTCTCCATTTACCCGAGTCCCGCACGGAACCGTCCCAGCCTACCTCCCAGTCCAACTTCAGCCCACCCAGCCCTTCGGCAGATGAAACAGTTCGGGTTCAGCCCTCCGCCCCCGAGTATGTGCTGGCTCTCCATGATTTTGTCCCTCAACAACAAAACGCAACGTGTCTCTCCTTTCGCGCTGGTCAGGTTATCCGCGTATTTAATCGTGACCCTAGTGGATGGTGGGATGGCGAACTACATGGTCAGAGAGGATGGTTTCCGAGTAATTATGTCAGTGCCGATGAACGCGTGATCTCTCTGACGGAGGAACAGCTTCGCCCGTCGGTGAGTGCTGCTTGTTTATCGCAGTTGTTGGTTAGCCTCAGTTATTGATTTTCGCAGCGCCAACCCTCTCGTCATGCGCACTCGATGTCAGCTGTATCAACTGCGTCATGGGCTACTACCCCCTCGCGCGGCTCATCTCGCAGGGATCATCGTCCCTTGGTCACGGAAGCTCTTGGTCCTGACATCGCGTCATATTGTCCGCCTTTAATGGTTAATTTATTGCAGAGTCTATCCCTCCTGCAAAGTGCGGTCAGGTCTAATCGCGTAACGCACTTTCAGCCATCCACAGCATGCATTATATCTTGCGTTCGGTTCATCCTTTCCTCCGTGGAGTGCCTGCCACGCGAGGCACTATTGCTAAAGCGCTTCCCCCCTTTGGCCTTTGAACGGAAACAGATCTTATCCGTTCTGGCTGCATTGGTCTCGCAGGCAAGAAGAGCCTCGGATGAGACATGCGACGAAGACGCTCGAGATGCAGAAATTGAGGGGATGCTCAAACTCGGCGGTCAGGTATTTTCTCAAGTGCGGCGGTTTTTAGCAGTGGCAGTACAGTGCGGCGTTGAACTCCCGGAGAGGGGACCGTCTTCGCCTACCGACAGTATCACGTCGTCACACTTACAGCTCGAACGCGCCTCTCCAGACCTCATGACGAGATTTTCGATACCACCAGCAGAAACTGTCCAGCTATCAAGTGAACTATCTGGTTTAAGAAACCCCAAGTTAGAAGACTACGAAACGACGGGTCCTGCCAGGACAGCTTTTCGTGCCAAAAGCCTCGGCGACCTTCGATCTCAGCGCAAAATACCACCATACCGAGATTCAAATTCCTCTGTTGCTCCCTTACTTCCTCACCGGACGCTCGTCGCCCGTGCGAAGCAAGAGCAATACCTCGTCTACGCCACTAATCGCCACAAACCAGCAATGCTGTCAATAAGCAGTACTTCCTCGTCTTCGTCATTCGCTTCCATCGACTCACCAAGGCCCTCCATATTATCCTCCTTCCCTTCCGGACCTTCCACTTCCGGCGAAGTTATGGAAGCGCTCAAACATACCCATGATCAATACCTCTCAACAATCGCGGCCTTCATAGGTCACGCACATTCCCATTCCCGCTCGTCTCATGCATCCAGTACAGGCCATATGTATGAACTGGTGCGAGAGATCGTCGAGATGGTTTGCAAACTCCTTACTATTGTCGAAGCGGTTATGCGGCACCCGGAGATTCCCAAACACAAAATTGGCAACCTTAAAGCAGCGAAGGAGGGACTGTATAATGTGACAAGTTCGCTTGCAGAGTCTGTTCGACTTCTTATGGTTCCTCTTTCGCCGGATGTTACGGAGGAAGCGGAGAAGG
This sequence comes from Xerocomellus intermedius, assembly GCA_038090955.1. NCBI lineage: Eukaryota > Fungi > Basidiomycota > Agaricomycetes > Boletales > Boletaceae > Xerocomellus > Xerocomellus intermedius. The sequence continues at coordinate 108,047 of JBBPNP010000031.1, forward strand.
CATTGTTGATCCGTTCAGCTACCGCTGCTTGCAAAGCTGGTGCCGATTGCGTTTCCGCGGTCAAGATATGTCTGAGTCGAACCTCAACGGAACAGCAGTTCCTCATTCAAGTTCCAGTGAGGTCAGACTCGAGTCCTACCCCATTCACGCCGAGTAGGTTTTCGCGAAACAAGCGCAGTGGGTCTTCCCTGCACCAGTCGTACCGAAGCAGCATCGATGAGGACGATGTCACCGTTCAGGGTCAGGCACCAACGAGCCATGCGCCAAAAACTCTGACACGGATCCAGGAGACGTTCTCGGATTCGTCCGTTCTCACCGGCCACTCGAAATCATCTGATAGCTCGCAGGATACCGCACCTACCTCCCTAGATGAACAAGACACCTCGTCGTGTTCGAAAGCCGACCCAGCTGTGTCGGATGACGTGGCATCACCTTGTCCAAATTCGACTAACGTTGTTTCTGGAGACGTTCGAAGTGTCCAGGAGACCGTGGATACCCTTGAAGACGAGCTCGTGCAAGATGGTATTTCACCTGTAATCCTTGATGTTAAGCGTGACCCTCTGGGTCATGACCACTCGGTCGAGGATGTCATTTACAATGCCGATGGTCACCTTGTCGCTGCATCTTTGGAGGTGCTTGTCGAAAAGATGATACCCCACGATAGCATCGTCGATCCCGCTTTCTCCGCCGTGTTCTTCTTGACGTTCCGGCTGTTCTCAACGCCAATGGAACTCGTCCAGGCCCTTATTCATCGATACAATGTCATGCCTCCCGCCAATCTCTCGGAGGAAGATATGCTTCGGTGGCAACAGTACAAGGGTATTCCTATCCGCCTTCGCGTGTCCAACTTTGTCAAGAGCTGGCTGGAAATGTACTGGCGGTCGGGTGTAGATGATGGGGTTCTCCGACACTTGGAATCCTTCACTCGCGAAGCGCTACAGCAGTACTTCCCGGGACCATCCCAGCGCATTCTTGATCTCATTGCCATTCGCCAGGATGTGAACACGAATTTAATCAGCCCGAAGAGTGAGCGAGCTCGTGACCCAGGGATGTCTATCAATCCACCGTCTTTCTCCCCTTCCGAGATCCCTCGACCTATGATGACCAAGGCATTGCTCTCGAATTTACGGAACAAGAATTTCGACTCCGTCACCGTCACCGAATTTGACGCTCTGGAACTAGCAAGACAGCTGACGATCATGGAGTGTGATCTCTACTGTGCAATCCAACCTGAAGAAGTACTGGAGACAGGCCAGGAGGGATCGAAACCGCCTGTGAATGTTAGGGCTGTGTCCTCCTTGAGCACGGTGGTCACGGGCTGGGTCGCCGAGAACATTCTAAACGAACATGACATCAAAAAACGGACACTCTTGGTCAAATTCTTCATCAAGGTTGCGGACGTAAGTGTTCTTTGAGGCTTGTTGATATCAGACTGAATTGTGTGTATAGCGATGTACATCGCTGCATAATTTTAGCACCCCCCGCTCGATTCTTGCGGCACTGGACTCCTCAACTATATCTCGCTTGCATCAGACGTGGCTTGTGAGTCGAGCTTTTGAGACGTTGATTATTTGCGTGCTGAGAGGGTTTCAGGGCGTTCCCCAGAAGAACAAGCTGCAGTTGGAGACGTTGCGACGACTAGCGGATCATAGTCGCAACTACCATGAGTATCGCAGCAAACTCCGGAACACTGCCCCACCTGCCGTACCCTTTTTGGGTGAGGTTCACCGCTTACAGGACAAAGCCCTATGTACTCATTGTGTTGCGCGTCCAGGACTTTATCTGACAGACGTGACGTTTTGTCGAGAGGGTAATCCTTCGTACCGAGATTCACCATTGGTCCCAGGCAAAAAACTACTGAACTTCAACAAGTACCATAAACTGGCTCGTATTATTCAAGGTCACCAACTTGTCTCCACCATTAAGTGTTGTCGAGTTATTGATTTCATTGATAGACATGCAGCGCTTCCAAGTGCCTTACAACCTCAAGAAGATCCCCGAAGTCCAAGAGTATCTGAACGTTGCTTTCGAGAACTCTAGGCACCACGGCGACCTTCAAGACCTATATAGGAGGAGGTGCGTCTCCAGCTATCGCTGAACCATCGCTGAACTGACGGCGGGAATGACGCGAAGTCTGCTTGTTGAACCCAAGCAGCCGGCTGATACTCCGCCTTCAAGCGATATGCGTCACCTCTTTAATTGGGCAACACGTTCGCAGGCGCAACAGCCCACATCTGCCTAATCGTCTGGGACATTACTATCTTCCCCCCTAATTTCGTTTCGCTCGACAACTCTCTGGGCTCTCAGATCTTCGACTTTCTGGATGTTGTTCTGTTTATGACATAATCTCGGTTTGCCTCCTCTGGCTTTTGTCGTCCATCTACGTAATTCCTTGAAGCATATTACTTCCCATTGACATCTCATTTGAACATCGACTCATTGCATACTCTGGTATATCATTTGCTGTTACAATTGTTTCTGTCTTGTAGTACGCGTGCACGGAAGTAGCTAGCTAATCAAACTAGTTCCGTTTGAACTTGATTGAGAGACTTGAACTTGACTCGGAGTGATAATGTTGTCGCACAGGAGCCTACCTCCGTCAAAACAATCCATTAGTAGTTGAACCAAGGTCAACCTTCAAAAGTTCAGATTATCATTAGGCCCTCCTCTCTCGCAGACCGGGTACCAGACAAATCGTATGATCAATAGCAGGGTCCTCAAAGATCTGCTCCAGAAACCTCTGGGACCATATCACGACCGCGATATTCTACATGAAACAGCATGTCAGATGAAAGGCGCCGTCCAACTCGTCCTGTACTCGTTCATCCTCGAACACAACGGTCATGTCACCGGGTACAGCTACGATCACTTTTCCGTCCAAGACAGCTCAGTGCTAACGACCTTGTTTGTTCTCGTCCAGCCTTGACGAGTCCGAACGTCCTTTGGAGGGACCCGGGGACCATCGCAAGTTTCGTTTCCGTGGCATCCTCAAGATCGCCGATCCCGAGTGGCTCTCTGACTTTGGGCTCAAAACCATCGAGACCGAGCTCAATCTACGCGCCAAGGAACGCGCGTTGCGACTCGGAGAGGGGGAACGTAGGCTACAGCAGTTGACGTTGGAACATCTCTTCGAGAACAGGCACCTCACGAAATCGAACGATGCCACCTGGCGAAAAGACTCGGACGAAACGAGGCTCACGGTCCTGATCCAGGGTGAGAAGAACATGCCAGCGAACTACATGCATGGTACGTGCCATCGATCATCTTGTCGGGGTAGCACGCACGTATTGATGCTGGGCATAGCTTCCCGTGTACCGAATGGACTGCTGTGGCACTCGAAAGCTCAGTGAGTGTGGTGTGATATCTGGGCTGACGGTATTCGCTGAACGTCTACTAGCAATCGTAATTACCAGATAGCTACCATGGACGTGGAAACGTATTCATGCTCTGAAAATTTCTTTTGGCAATGGCGACTTTTTGCGCTCATGGCAAAAATCAGCGATCTACATCCGTGGGTTCCACTGAAGAAGCGGACGCCGAGATGGTTTGTCGAAAAATACATCGCGGGGTTTGCGTGTCCACCCGAAGACAAAAATCGACGGCTCCTTTGGGATGAGCAAGATACGGATGTCGACGAAACGGGCAAGACAGTAACACCGCGTCACCTTCTCAAGCCTCACATGAGTGAGATACTCGGGTTGTTCGCGGCACACGCTGACTGGTTCATCACGAACAACGAGGTGAAGAGGAAAAAGTTGTTTGACATTGCACCCTGGGAAAAGTTCGCGAAAGAGGTGCGGAAGCAAAGAAAAGAAGCCGCCGACCAAGGGGTGAGATGGGGTTGGCCCGAAGGACAGGTAGAAGAATCCTCTGAAGAAGATGAGGGGAACGAGGATGAACTCGACAAGCTGGTCAGGGAAAACCCGGTGATTGGCAAGGCAAACAAGACGCTAGCCCGTAAGATCCAGCTCGCACGAGCCAGGTCAGACCACGAAGCCAAACCAGGCATTGAATCGGGTTCTGGAAGTGAGGGGGATGCTCCAGGTGGTGCAGAATATGTGTCAGATTTCTCGGAGCCATCAGATGTGGAGGAGAATGATTCAGACAACCAACTTGCAGAGGAGGAAGCAATGGATCAAATACCATGGCAGCTGCAGGTACCGCCCTTCTTGCCAGACGTAGATGGTCGATGGTGGTGTCCCTTGCGGGAGTGCAATTACCAGATTGACCTATACAAGCTCACGGAGGAAGAAGAGAGAGTAATCCCCGAGGTACATGTTGGGTATATTCTGCAAAAGCAATGGAGGAACGCGGCATACGACGAGAAAGTCCTCCAAGGATTTAAATGTATAGTGACGAATCACTACTCAAAGCACTTTGAAGAACGGGGGGTTAGGGTCGAGAGGAGGGAGGGAAGGGCAAGTCTTTATTCTCATTTCCCCAAGAATGCTCGTTGACGACTCATGGACCGACTACAGACGCGATTTGTATTAATCGACGGTAGACGGAGGCACCGACGTGGTGGGGAGCCCATCCGGGGACCGATGCCTGTACGAGGGACGTTGGGGGGCGAGTCGAGGGTTGTTCCAATCGTGCATGCACCACAAGTGGGACATTTCCGATGACGAGCGATCATTCGCATTGGTAGTTCACAAGCACCAGGATGAATAAATATTGGCATCGGCGTCTGAGAGCGAGGGCCGGGTGTTTATGGGATCTGCTGCATGATCCGACTGGTAAAAGGAACTGCTTGCCCAAGTGATGCTGCAATTCACGAAATGGCCTCCGTCAATCTAGACAATACCCGTGCGACGATGGGAATACTTTGAAACGTAATACCCGATTCCGTTTCTCTCCAGTTTTAGTCTGTCCTCTGTGATCCTCCTCCTACCGACGACAGTAGGGGTGATCGGAGGATACGTATCCCTGGTCACCCCAGGACCAAAATCATAGACGAATGGCCTACTCTGAGTCGCTCCGAAGAGTCTCGAGCTCTCGAGAATAATCGAATATATAGGAGACGAATCGTTTCCGGGAGCATGCACGCTCCAGCCTCGCGACGGCTGACGGACATCCCAGAAGGCAACAACGCTGTGTCGAGCCGTTCCGGCGGTAACGAAACTGGCACTACCACCGCCACAGGAGACGGCGTATATGGGCTCGGGTGACCAGGGATCTTGCAGGGTAAGCACGGGGAGGAGTGTGGGTGGTGAAGACGACGGGGCCGAACTGGGAGTTGGGAGGCGTTGTGAGCGGTGGGAGACACGGAGGTCGTATATGCGGACTGAGCCGTCGTACCATCCCGAGACGATGATTTGTTCGGAAGGACCGAGAGGCGAAGAAGGCGGAGCGCACGTGATGCCATACACCGCTGAGGGGCGGTTCTTCTGGGACTGGAGGGCGAACGACGGAGTGGGAGAAAGACCGTGAGGGGCTATGTAGTAAAGGGAAAGAGGTGCAGAGGATGTGGAGCCGAATACTGCGTATGGCGAGGAGGAGGACATGCAAAGGTGGCTAGTCCAACTCCTTGCGCCCAAGTTGACGGACGTGGATGATAGGGAATCAGAGACGAGGTTAGTGAGGAAGACAGAACCCCATTGGGAAAGGGAGAGAAATGCACGAGAGGAACAGGATATGCTTTGTACGACGTTTGTACCGTGATGGTGGAGAGCACTTTGTGGTGCGCGTTGGATATCGACGTGTTGTCTGTTGTGGGGTTCCTGGTAGGGAGGAAGACGGACCTGCTGGACGGAGCCGTCCGCGAATCCGAGAAAGACTGTACGATCTTGACCGGTATCAGGGAGAAATGCGACGCTAGTGATGTCGGGTTGGACGGAACCGCGACCAAGATCGAAGGCATACGAGCGGTCGAAGACGATACGAGATGGGGATGCATCGGAGGTGTCTTGTACAGCATAGGAATAGAGGACACGGCCTGCAGCGACTAATAACGTGGAAACGGACAAGGCGATGGCGGGCTGTAGGTTTCCGTACCACGGACGGGAGAGAGGACGTGCGATAAAGCTGGCACGCGACCAGGCTCGGTCTGCGAGATGGTTGTAGCGGACCTGCGCGAAAGGGGGCCACCGGGAACGCGATGGATGGAGAGTGAAGGAATGTCTCTGGTTGTGTCTAAGAAATATGGACCAACCAAAGTGGTGTACCTGGCTGGAGAAGATGAGCGACGGGATGACGGTTGACTCTGGACATACGAGGAGATTTAACAGCCTGCAGGTGGCGGCAAGACGGAGGAGGTCGTCGAGGTCGAGGTGCTCGATGATGAGCATCAGCACGTCCGTGTTCAACGCCATCGTCTGTGCTGATGTAATGCAAAGTAGAAAGTGGGTGGAGTGGACTAAACGAGCAAGGTCGAGCCAACTATGAGACGCGATGTCCGCATTCTCCTCGTCGGCGACGGTGCGCGCGTCCTCGCCGTCTCGAACCCCCACTGACCATCCAAACAGACGGCGTAGGCAAGAGCACAATCATCACGTCCCTCATCAAGGAGGCTTTCGTCGCACATGCACGTCTTCTCCGCCCTTGCCTCCCTCGTCCGCTCACCCACTGCAGGTACAGCACGTCGTCCCAGAGGTCACCATCCCCCCAGAGGTCACCCCAGAGAACGTGACGACTTACATCGTCGATTCCGGTGGTAGGTACCCCCCACCTTGTCCCCATCTTCCTTCTCCATCTCCCACAAAGCCGGCCCACAGGACAGACAACACCTCGAATCAGAAATACGAAAAGCACACGTCATATGTGTCGTATACGCCATCGACAACCCAAACTCCTTCGACCGCATACCTACGTTTTGGCTCCCTCATTTCCGCCAACTAGGCGTCAATGTCTGTCTCTTTCCTCCCCTCACAATGCTCCCCTCATCCCGCCTAGGTGCCTGTCATACTCATCGGGAACAAGATCGACCTACGGGGTGGTGAGGTGACGAATGAAGCTCTCGAGGAAGAGATCATACCGATCATGAACGAGTTCAAGGCAAGCTCCCTCCCTCCCTCCCTCCTCGGCTTAACACACACCTCTTCCCAGGAAGTCGAGACCTGCGTAGAGTGCTCAGCCAAGATGTCTCTCAACGTCTCTGAAGTCTTCTACTTTGCACAAAAGGCTGTCCTCCATCCTACCGCTCCTCTCTACGACTCGAGAGAACATGTGCGCATCTCACCCTCCTGAATATTATTTTCCCAGTACTCAATCATCTTAGGTCCTCAAACCTGCATGTGTCAGCGCCTTGAAACGTATATTCAAACTTTGCGACACAAACAAGGACGGAGTTCTTGACCCGACAGAGTTGAACGAGTTCCAGGTTGGTTCATCATCATTTCCTCCCAGTGATCACACACGGTAGCTTTGTTATATCATAGCGCAAATGCTTTGATGCACCTTTGCAATTGCAGGAGCTAGAAGGCATCAAAGAGATGGTCCGCGAACACGCTGAAGGTGGTGTCCGGGATGATGGCCTTACCGAAGCCGGCTTTCTATATCTTCACACTATCTTCATTCAACGTGGACGCCTCGAGACTACATGGACTGTGCTTCGAAGATTTGGATATGGTGAAGATTTGAAGCTTACCGAGTCGTTCCTCCTTCCCAAGTCAGTCCGACACCCAGGATTGTGCAGCGTTCTGACGTATCAATTTAGGTTCGACGTTCCGCATGATTGCTCTGTTGAGCTAAGCCACAAAGGATACCAGTTCTTCACTGACATCTTTGAGACATTCGACAAGGCAATATCACATGCCAAGTTTCTGTCAAAGCTCTGCTCATCATCGTTTGTAGGATCAAGATGGCGCACTGAAGACTGCGGAACTCGACGAGTTATTCAGCACTTCACCCGGAAACCCTTGGGCGAGCCAAAAGTTTCCAGACACCACCCTTGTGGACGGTACCGGCGCTGTTACTCTACAGGGATGGCTGGCTCAGTGGAGGTATGTATGCACAAATTCTCGAGTGCCCAGTCCAACGTAACCCTTTTAGTATGAGCACCCTAGTCGACCACAAATCCACCCTTGCGTATCTCGCCTACCTTGGATATCCACATGAACAACGTACGAGTGCCCTCCTTACCACCCGACCACGGAAGGTCGACCGTAGAAAGGGTAAAGTCACGCGAAACGTGTTTTTGTGCTATGTCTGCGGCGCCGCCGGGTCCGGGAAGACGTCTTTGCTGCGCGCTTTTACTGGAAAACCATTCAGGGAAGCGTATGAACCGACGAGCAAGATGTTCAGTGTTGTCAATGCTGTGGATATCGATGGCTCTGAAAAGTACCTCGTGGTGGGTATAATTGGTACGACTTGATGGATAAATTGACCGTATTCTTTGCAGCTGCAGGAATTTGGTTCAAAATACGAAGCTGAAACTTTACGGTCGCCGAAGAAGACGGACCTCGCCGACCTCATCGTTTACGTCCATGATTCGAGTGATACCAATTCATTCTCGTACATCAGTAATTTACGGGTGTGTGACATGCGTCAGTATTTGTTCGTGGTCTGACACCTATACTAAAGCAACAGTATAACCTGGACCATATACCCACGTTGTTCGTTGCCACGAAATCTGATCTTGACCTTGCGCAGCAAGTGAGTGCTCTAGATGAACCTCATTTCTTGGCTAATATTGACTGATGGCAAGCGACACGAGGTTCAGCCTGATGTGTACTGCCGCCGGTTGGGTCTTCAGGTTCCAGTTGCTGTGAGCATTAAAACGGGGCAAACTGCGGACGTCTTCCACGTGATGTGCAGTATTGCCATGAACCCGTGAGTGATCCCCGCGGACGGTTTGAGAGGCATTCCGTTGACCTGTGCTTTAGTCATGCGGCAATACCAGGAGGCCCAGACCGTGCACTGACGGCATCGAAGCGGCTCCGAATGTACGTGACGATGACCGCGCTGCTGGGAGGGATCAGCGCAGGGCTGGTGATGCTGTACCGTAATTTGCTGAGGCCCGGGGGGCCTATTCTCCCCGGATGGACGTCTCCCTGGGCTACATGGTTGCTTGGTATTAGAAGGGACCCTTGACGGACACGGATCGATATACATTACATAGACGCTGCACTTAACCAGATCCGACGTCCGATAGCGAGATCCGCGATTGCCTTGAGGTCGCCGCCTGGAAGTCGTGCAGGCTACAAAACAACAACGTGACTCAGTACATACAAGCCCCGCATCGATCTCTGCGTTCAACGACAACCTCGACACCAACAGACACCTCCTCGCCACCACGCAAGACATGGACGAAGACATGGACTTTGACGCCAACACGTCACAGTTCCCCCGCCACCAGCCCCAACAGCGCTATGACGACGGGCGCAAGATGCTGTACGTCTTGTTCGCGTTAATGTTCAGGGGAAAGCTAACCCTCGTACGCGGTCGTGGCACGACAATCCAGCGATCTCGTGTTCGTGCAAGACTGTACAGGGAGCCAAGGTTCCTACATCTCCAGCGCAACGAAGAACATAGAAGAAATTTGCGCCCACATCTTCGAGTCTGGCCGTCTTCAATCTCCCGAAGATCTACGTGTAGGTCTTGTGGCATTCCGCGACCACCCACCACAAGATCATACATATGTCGTCAAGAACTTTGGATTCTCGTCAGACATTGGTAAGGTTCACAGGGACCTTTCGGGGCTCTATGCTTCTGGCGGTGGTGATGGGCCGGAAGCTGTCACGGCTGCCCTGGCGGAGGCGTTGAACATGGAGTGGAGGGAGCATGCAAGTAAGATGGTGGTACTCATTGCTGATGCCCCACCTCATGGGATTGGCGAGTATGGCGATGGTACGTCCAAGCTGCTTAGATTGCCAAATCAGACCTGACGCGTTTTGATCACGCAGGCTTTGACGAAGGTTCACCCGATGGAAACGATCCATTGCAGATCGTACGCATCATGGCGAGCCGGGGCATAACGCTAGTGAGACATGCGATCTCCTCGTTCCTCTCGCGTCCATTTATCGATCACGCTTTCTTTTCAGTTTTTCGTCGCTTGCGAGCCAGCGCTCAGCGGATATTCCGTAAGCACATTTTCTTGCCCTCCACCCAAATTCTAGGGCACTGTCAGTCGCTGACCCAAAGCCCTGACATGCACAGTATGCTACCGATTTCTATCAAGCCCTCACGACCATCACCTCGGGTCTCATGCTCCCCTTGACCACCGCAGATCTCCTTTCGCACGCGATCGTCGGAAGCGTGCTTGAGAATCTTGATATGGAGAGACTTGTACGCGAGGTAGGACACGCGGTTGCACAGCGGATACTCGGCAACAACGAGAGCGTCGATGATGTGGCTCGTGAACTACACGAGAAACTACTGCTCAGGAACGAGAGTACGAAGAAGGTGGTGATCGAGAGTATCTACAAGGAATCGCCAGAAGCGACACACAACGTCTCCGTTTTCATGCATGCATCATCGTTGGCAGAGGCCAGACCCCAGCTCAAGCGGGTACGTCAAGCACACTTTGCCCAATTCACCAAGCGGACGATGGTACTGATCCGCCTTGTTCGATAGGTGCATGGGACACGGTTCACGGATAAATATCTGCTTGCCCGGCAGGCCTCCAACCGAAGCTCGTATTCGTACTCTTATGCTTATGCCCCTCATCTTCCCTCACGAACCACGCCAACCAAGCCTACATCCGCTCCGAGCACCTTGCCGGGCACCTCTGCCTCTCCACCACGCAAGGTGGTCACAGACTTTGCGGCGTTCGGCGCGCCGGCAAACGCGAGCGTGTTCGGGACTGCTGTCGCTACGACGCCTTTTTCGCTGGCAGGTGGAAAGGCTGCGTTTGGAGGAATTAGGAACCCAAGTGGAAGGGCCACTTTTGATGCCGATGACGATGACGACGACGACGAGAGTAAACAGAGGGTTGAATTGCGAGAAGATTCGATATCTCTAGATCAGGTACTTGCCACGTTTCTGTCGAGTATTCATACTGACGCTGCTGGTGGGACAGGCACGCCGTATCACCATGCAGAGTGCTTGGAGGGGCGTCACAGGCAGAGGATGACAGATTCCCAGTGTTTCGTACACACCCTAAGACATGTTTACCACTATTCCTGTTCCCCACTCATCACCCATGTAAATGATGTTTTTGTTCAGTCACTTCAAGGACCATGTAGAATAATGAATCCACGTCAGATGGATGACCAGCTCATGATTGTGATGCAATGACAACATAGGGAAAGCGTCTATGATGGGGTATCTTTCCGCTTCTTCTTCTTCTTTTTGGTTGTGAGAAGGACGGCGAGTGCGGTTGCGTCCACACTGCTATGACCATTGTTAGTCGACGCATGTTCTTTCTCCAACCTCTTTCGTGTACAATCCGGATCGTCTCCCGCTGACCCTACCACAGATTTTCGGGCTTGTTTGCGAGCCTTTTTCGGATACTGGGATGGTTCATTTTCTGCAGAGTGCTTTCGAGCCTTCCGATCAAGCCGATCCTTCTTTACCTTGGCCTTTTCTCCTTTCAACGCCTTCGCTGCCTTTTTAGCGGCCCTCGCGATCTTGCGCTCTTTTTTCAATCTTTTACGTTCCCTCCGCTCTTCCTTTGTCTCCGCCTTGCCAGTGTCTTCCGATTTCCGTTTCCTACTCTTCTTCGTTTCTCCGACGACACCGTCGTTTTCAGGTACAGGCGTGGAGATGGACGAGGAAGACGAAGACGAAGGGGCCGCGTGGGACGCGGTGTCCGCGCACACAGGCACGTCGTCCGGACCCAACACAGGTCCCCTGAAAAACCTCGCGTATAGACCGCGTTTTGCAGCCTCTCGCTTGGCGGTGGCTAGGAGCGACAGACGGCCCGCGGCACCGGCACCCAGTGCATCGGCGTTGGTGTTGGAGCGCGGGGCGGGGGTGGTGCTGCCTGAGGTGGAGGCGGGCGTGCCAGAGATGGGTCGTCGGTTGGAGAGGATGCCGGTCGTGGTGCGCCGGGGGAGCAGGGATCCGGGGTCTGTGTCTGTGCGCGAGGCGCCCGAGGGATCTTGATCCTGGGGAACGCATGAATCGAACGGACGGTGAGATGAAAAAAGAGGGTTACCTCGGTGTCGTCGGCGTCCTCGTCGTCGCTCGATACTCTGATCGTGATCGCCTTTGACGCGGCGGTGAACAGGCTGTAGACGTGTATCAGGGTGACATTCGATGTGGAATGAAGGGCACACACTGGTCCCAGAAGGGGAAGGCCTCGTCGCGGTCTTTGCCCAGACCAGAGAGGTTTTTCTTTGGTGGGATTGCGAGGGGTCTGTCGACGGCGCCCTTGCGGAGGCCTGTGCCCGTCCCCGTCCATCCGTAGGACGTCAGATAGGCATGTCCATAAGATGATGACATGCAATTCACCGCAAAACCATCATCCGCTCCTACTGTAAGTGTCACGTGCTACATATACTCTCGCCGCCCCCTCAACCTGCCAGCAACCTCATACCACCCCAGTTCGCGTCCCCAACTGCTCCACATCCTGTCCAACACCCTCAGCTTCTCCCACCGGCCTAAACTGGGATCCTCCAAGTCCTGCACATCCTCAAGGAACCCCTCACGAAGCCGCGATCGTGCAGGCAACGACGTGAGTGCATACTGCCGAAGACGAGTCAACGACAACACGAGTAGCCCCGTTGTGAGCGGTGGAATCGAGTTCGGGGATGATTCCACGTCGCGCGGCTGGTCTGCATGTCTGTGCGGTGTCTTTGGTTGGAAGAGCAAGAGGCGCTCGATTCTCCTGTCTCTAGAGGTCAGCTGACGTCTCCAGCCACAAAAGACGATATAGACCTCAGGGCGAGCCAGACGCTCATTTGACGGTGTTTGCCGCCATACTTGTGACGGCCACCAAACACAAATTGCTTGAGGAACCCTCCGACGACATACACGACTGCAAACGCTGGTGCGACGCCGACGAATGCAAACGTGAGTTCCTGGGACTTGAGCAGTTTGTCGATGCCCGTCAAAGCTTGGTCAATGTCGACCTGGCGCCAGTCAGTTCAATAAGTCCAACGTGGCCAGTTCTGTACGAACTTTTGCTTTTTGCACCTGCACGAACAGCGACCTTAATAAAGTGCCAGCTACGGCAGACTTGAAGGGCTGTTTGATGTCGTCTTCATAAATCTCAAGGATGGGCGTGAGGTCTCCCATGCGTATCTGATCCGACAGCGCGGCCAGTTGGGCTTGGGTATAACCTAGTTTGTCTTGAGCTAGTGCGAGTGCCATTCGCTCGAGAGACTATGGGAGAATACACTGAGCGATGAACCAGGGCGGGAGCGTTCAACATACGTTTAGGTCGGCAGATACTGCTTCGCGACGAACGATGACACCTTCCTCTCCGCCTGCTCGGATAGTCCTGAGGACCTCGCGGAGAGGCTCCAAGAGCCAATCCGTGACGAAATTATGGATGGTCTCGAGTGTATCCACTGCCAGATGGGTCAGCGTGGCCCGGGAAGCGTACAGAGTCTTGACGCAATAAAGAGTCAGAGGGGGGAGGAGCAACAAACGCGGCCACAACAGCGCTAGTCGTGATGGCCGACGAAGATCCCGGTCATCGAGATAAGACGCATGCTCCTTCTTGCGAGTGACGAGGATTGTCTTGGACAGCTCCATGAAGTTGGACAGTACGTTCTGCTCAGACAGCTCGACCGACGCGGCAGAACTCAGCGCAGTCACGAACTCGACGAGAAAATCAGGATTGGGTGCACCTTTCCTGGTGGCCAAAGCTCGCATGAACGCTGGTCTCATTCCAATAAGCTTTCCGAGCACTTGTGCGCTGTCATTTCGAATCTTTTCGTGTTCTTCCCGCTTGAGACGACACTCGTCGCGCGAGAGACGAAGCGGAAACGTCAGTCCGTTTACGAGCCATCGGACAGCGTTGTGCAGAATGGAAATAATTGTGGAGGCGGAGCTTTGCGGGTCGAAAACAGGACGAAAACGCGGCAAGTTACCCTGCAAGTGCGGGAAGAGGAGAGACACGAATGGGTTGGAAAAGAGAGCCCGGAGCGAGGAGGGGCGGAACGTCGACAGGTGGAGTGAACCGTCGCTGGATCGCAGCAAGTTCAAAATGCGTTTGGGGAGAGCTGGTGGGTTGTCAACGTTCCGTCACGTAGGGACACGAATGCCATACTCTGGAGGAGGTACAAGGCAGCGAGCTGGTTCGACTGTTCGACTTCGGCCCACCACTCTGCGTCGTCTTGAGCGGCGCTTGCCTGGTCGAGGTACAGGTCGAGGGCATTCGCGTACAGACCGACAGCTTCGTACGGGTCGCTTACGGTGTGTGGGGCGAGCGGATTGGCGAGTGGAAGGAGGGGCTGAGTGTAATGAGCAGAGTAGAGGAGCGACATAACACAAAGTAGTACAAGTCAAGGTAGTCATTCGTCCCTCCAGATCACTTGGCCTGCAGCCCATCTGTCTCCCCACATGACCCGCTTGTGATACGTCTTTCTCAGTTCCCTGAACTCCCTGACAAAGTCGTCCACATCCGAGGCGTCGTTGGGCCCAGAGGACGACGAGGACTGGACAAACGACGACGCAAGTGCTTCAGACGCGTTGTCCTGATCCGTCGTCGCATGCCGCAGGCGCAGGAGGAGGAACTGGGGACTGAAGCGCTGCAGTCACATCAGCCGACGTCGAGCTGGTCGAGCTGCGGACCCACTTGGTAGACGTCTTTTTGCTCGCGCTCGACCTCTTTCCACCGTGCCTCGAGCGCCTTTGCCTGGTCGAATGCGTCCTTGGTCTCAGACCGTAGCTGGTACAGTCGGTCTTGCAGCGACAGGTTCGTTTCTACAGAGCACGTTCTCAGTCATGCGATGCGGTGGATGCGTGGAGACGGACGGGCGATGGCCGCATTGGCCATTCCTAGCTCTGTCTGTGATTGATAGAGCGCCTTGACGCTTGCGAGGGAGTGAAAGACGGCTTGAAAGTATGCTGGGTCGTTCAAGAGGTCCTCGAGATCGGTTCGACTAGCACAACGAGGGTCAGCGCGTGTCTGCGACGTCGAGGACGGCGTCGGCGTGCCTCAGATGAGACAGCTCACGAAACTCGGCCATGAGCGCGGTCGCCATCGTGGTGGCTCCTGCCTTTCTCATGCCTTGCACCGTCCTGCCCGGCGAACATGTCCCAGCACAACACGTCAACCTCAAGCTCGGTCCAGGCCTGCTGCAGCTCAACGCCCAGCCCGTCATATCCACCCGCGCAGGCCAGCTTCACCACTCTCCAAACAACAGTCGATGGTGGGTGGAGGGCAATGCACGGCGCGTGAGTCGCATCATATCGACATGGACATCCATTCTTCTTCATCCAGTATGTCCCAGCACCCCAGGAGAGCGTGATCGGCGTCGTCCTCGGTCGCAGCGGCGACGGCTGGCGAGTCGACGTTGGCTCTGCACATCCCGCCCTGCTCGATGGACTCGCATTCGAAGGTGCTACCAAGCGGAGCAAACCCAACCTCAAAGTGCGCAGTTCACACCGTCTCTCACTCACTCGCTCAATCTTTGTCTAGGTCGGTGCCTTGGTCTACGCTCGCGTGTCCCTCGCACATAAAGACATGGAGCCCGAACTGGAATGTTTCGATGCTCAAACACACAAGGCCGAAGGTTTCGGCGAGCTCAGTGGTGGATTCGTTGTCCAATGTAGCTTGCGGATGAGTCGACTGTCCGTATTTCACCCGATCCAATGTGCTGCCAGAGCCTGACGACGTCTGCAGTTTGCTGGACCCAAAACACTTTTTGCTCCCCTTTCTGGGCTCACGCTTTCCACTCGAGGCGGCCGTTGGCATGAATGGCAGGATCTGGATCAGCGCCAAGGAGATAAAGCAGACGATCGCCGTCGTTCGATGTATCGAGGCTGTCGATCCTGATGGTGGCGGTATGGATGAGGGCGGCGTCAAAAAGCTTTTCAGTAGGCTTGAAATGTAAATGGCCTGGTTTCTTGATAGGGAGTATGATGATACAATGATAGTGCAAGTGGAGTAGGATGAACACCACCTATTCGTCGTCTCCTACACGGACTCTCTTGAGGGGTCTCCTGCCTGTGCCAATGCTCTGAGAGTCCTCGTCACTCACGGTCCCTGCGCTTCTGCGCATCGCTCGTTTTCGTCTCTGATACTCTCGGTCGCGATTCTTCTTTTGCTGAGCAGCGGTAAGCTCCTGCGTTCTTGGGGCCGGCGGAACGACGACCGTCGTGACGCCAGGGGTAGTCGGATGCTTGAAGTCGTCCGGTGCGGGGGTGGACTCCTCGCCCTCGCCCACCAGATCTAGTGACTGGTTGCGAGACAAGGTCAGTGGGGGTGAGGAAAGTTGAGAGGACATGCCTTTGAGCAAGTTCCGCTGCTGCTCGAGAACCAGCGGTCACCGTCGCCTATCTCGTGTTTCCGTCGTGCAGCTGCGCCCTGGGTTGGTTTGAGGTAGCCGTCAAAGCCGTGTATGATGTTCCCTGTCGACGCGGTGTCTGTGAGATAGTTTGTCTCGAGGTTGTAGATGGACAGTTCGATTTGAGCCTGGTCGCGTTAGTGTGTGGTGGACGTGGGTCAAAGGCAAGACACACCAGCTGACGGTCGGCGGCCCTCTTCTTCATGAGCATCTTTGCGAGCTCGTCCTTGACCTTGTCGTAGCGCGCCTTCTCTTCGGCGCTGGTGGGCGGGTCCTTGTTCGCCATCGCCGTCCTGAGTACCGCCACCTTCTGCTTTTGGTCGGACAGACGTACGCGTTTGTTGCTCACCATCCACCATGTCCTCAGCTCCTCCCCCGCCCCCAGAAATACCTCCTCAGGACAAGCAGCCTGCCACCGCATCCGAGCCAGCGCAGGATGCCGCGACCATGGACACAACCCCAGATCGTCCTCCAGAAGAGACCTGGGACGACATTCCAGCAGACATCCTGTCACTCAACACCGACGAGATCCTCACCAGAATACGTCTCATCGAAAACGATATCAAGGTCCACCTCTTCCCCACAACCAACCGTCCCAATGTATTGATGCCCCCCAGGTCATGAAGTCAGAAACACTACGGCTGCAACACGAGCAGAGCGTCATGAAGGAAAAGATTCGTGACAATGGCGAGAAAATCAAACAGAACAAGGTTCTTCCCTACCTCGTCGGCAATGTCGTCGAGGTGTGTCTGCCCACTTCCATTCCCACTTCCCCCTTTCATCATCGTCCCCCCTCCAGATCCTGGATGTCGACCCCGAGTCTGAAGAGGACGGTGCAAACCAAGACCTCGACTCCATGCGCAAAGGCAAATGCGCCGTAGTAAAGACATCAACCCGACAAACCGTATTCCTCCCGCTCATCGGTCTCGTCCCACCCGAACAACTCAAGCCTGCCGATCTCGTCGGTGTCAACAAGGACTCTTATCTCATACTGGACAAACTCCCGACGGAATTCGACTCTCGGGTAAAGGCAATGGAGGTCGATGAGCGCCCCACTGAAACATATACCGATATTGGTGGTCTGGAGAAGCAGATCGAGGAATTGGTGGAAGCGATCGTGTTGCCCATGGAGCAAGCAGACAAGTTCAAGACCATTGGCATTAAACCACCAAAGGGCTGTCTAATGTACGGTCCACCTGGTACGTTCGTTTCCCCCAACGACGCTCTTGGTATACGAACGTTGTCTAGGTACCGGAAAGACCCTGCTTGCCCGTGCTTGTGCCGCTCAGACGAAAGCATGTTATCTCAAGCTCGCTGGCCCTTCGCTCGTGCAGATGTTCATTGGCGATGGTGCAAAGCTAGTTCGTGATGCTTTCGAACTTGCAAAGGAAAAGGCCCCAGCTATCATCTTCATTGATGAACTTGATGCCATCGGAACAAAGCGATTCGACTCTGAGAAAAGTGGAGACCGTGAGGTACAGCGGACCATGTTAGAGCTTCTCAACCAACTGGACGGTTTCTCGAGTGACGCACGTATAAAGGCAAGCTTCATCCTTTGGCAATTGCGTTGTTACTGAACTCGCGGAATGTTCAGGTTATTGCTGCCACGAATCGTATCGATATTCTCGATCCTGCCCTTCTCCGTTCTGGACGATTAGACCGCAAGATCGAGTTCCCCCTGCCAAACGAGACAGCCCGAGCTCGTATTCTTGAAATCCACTCTCGCAAGATGACTGTCAGCCCTGACGTCAACTTTGAAGAACTCGCTCGTAGTACGGACGAGTTCAATGGTGCCCAACTCAAGGCGACATGTGTGGAGGCGGGTATGATCGCTCTACGGGAGGGTGCAACGAAGTTGACCCATGAACACTTTTTAAGTGGCATTGCAGAGGGTAAGTTTTCGATACCTGGTTTCGCTACTGCGACTGATGACACTCGTTGACAGTGCAAAGTAAGAAGAAGAATGATTTGATGTACTTTGCCTAGTTGTTTTTTTGCCCACGTCTTGGATCGTGTCCATTGTATGCAATCATACGTGTTAGATGGACAACTCCATAACGTGGATCCGAGGATGTGCTGCTTGCTTCAGTTCGAAATACGTTCGCAACTTCTTTGCCCATGTGCGAATCAGCCTGCGCTGGCGCCTCCACGTGCCACTTCCGTAGGTGAGCCGCCGGATAGATGTCTCGAGAGCACATCGGAATGGTGTGATTTACTGCCTCTGATCACTATAAGCTCAACGACCCCCTCGAATTTGAAGGTGTCACAAGCCCCTCGACAGGACACGTACGTTGTATCTCCCGCCGACATTCTTTGTGTGAGTACTTTCTCGGAAACGTCCTCATTCAAACACGCGTGCCTTGCGATGCTCCTCCCTGCTGGCAGACACCCACTCGGGAAAATCAAAATCGGCTGTCAGGCTGTTGGCATGCATACGAACTACTGTGGGTTGTTCCACAGTCACGGTACCGGTTTCAAGCGTTCGTCCCCCGCCAACGAAAGCGAAAGCCCCTCACGAGCCCCACCCTACCTTACGACCCGCTCCGCTCCGAGTCGTGTCGCAGAAACGCCCCTTCATACGTCCGTCGTGCCCCATGTCACTTCAGGGTTCAGTCGATCAACACAGGCGTTCTGCGTCGATCTGGTAGGGGGGCCACCAACGCGTTCGGGTTCGGACGTGTTCCACCAAATCGCCACTTGGGCATTGGGCATGGCACAGGTCGCTTTCACAGCAAAAAAAAAAGGGGCAACCGGGAAAGAACGTGGTGAACGGCCTATAGTGAATTGCAAAATGCCGGCGGGCGTGGGTTCGCCGGTCGACGCGAACCTCGGCGGGTGACCGTGCCCATCCATTGACCGGTCGTCACGAAAGCCAAGGTCCTATCCGCGTTCATGTGAATCTAATGCACCCGAGTGTCCGCAATCGATTCAGACCTGGTCTATTGTTGCTTGACGTCGAGTTTCTACGGCACCGTCGGAATGCTTGTGCTACAACGAACGACCGAGTCTTCGATCTTGGCAAGACGAAACATATAAATTAAATATATATATTGATATAGTCAAAGCGCGCCAAGTGAAGGTAGATTCGGGTAGATTAATAAATACTGTATGTCGACGTGGAATGGCATTATGCAAGGATGCTGTGAAATTAACGCATGGAGCGGGGGGGGTGCATATGGGCCACTGGTCAGGGTACAAGAGTGAGAACGACCGGATTAACGTTGCTTGTTCAATGCCTGCAGTTGAACGTATTCGTAATAATCTCCGCGCAAGGACAGGAGCTCGTCGTGAGTGCCAGCCTCGCTGACACGACCTTCTTTCAAGAAGTAACTAGAAATGACGTCGTCAGGTAATGGGACGTGGCCCGAGAAATCCAACTCACATGCAATCAGCATTCTGGATGGTGGATAGACGGTGGGCGATAGCAATTGTTGTCCGACCCTTGGCAGCTTGGTCAAGGGCCTCCTGAACGAC